>JAUOBX010294277.1:0-11218 GCA_032360705.1 Eupentacta quinquesemita
ATAGGGACCATGTACTCATCATGAGGAACACACATACCAAGTATGAGCTGGATCCATCCAAGTGGAGTTGAGTTATCCACCCCCACCACTCCTATCGCATCACAGTCATTCTTCTGCCGAATCTGACTACGTGGTGACACGCACATCCCGCAGAGCAGCGAAGCAAAAATCGTCGGGGAGATCGAGTGCGTGCGCGAAAATATTCACACCTCGACGCATACGGTCCATCTGTTCCACCCAAATAAGCGAACTTTCGGAACCTCACCCGATCATTCGCATTCAATATAACATGGTTTCTCAGTAATCAGTAGGCCTAGGAAAAAAATATTATTCATACCTGAACTTTGATCATTCCATATATGTCTTCCTTCCAAAATTGTATTTTTCACTGCTTTTTCATCCCTAAGTTTACTCATTAATATCATGCAATGTTCTTTGAAAACATTACGTAACATCCGATGAAACAGCTCCTAGTTAGCTCCTAGTTAGGATCCCTTATTAGACAGAACTCTGATTTCATTCATCTGATGTCATATCAAAAACATGTTTTCTTCAGAAATGAATACTGGCGCTTAATAATTTACTATGCAACCTTACTCTCATTGTAGGTGGAATTGACGAGGTAATTTTTCCGTGTGCACCGCACGAAATTATGTGAATAGCAACGTATATACACGGTCACATGTCTTTGTAATTCATAGTCGAACCCCTACTTTGCACAGCGTCCTGTTGGTAACGTTTATCTAAATGATTGGCCATAGCAAATGACATAGTATATATAATGGTTCTCACAAAGTTGGATCCATTATTAAACAGAACTCTAATTTCATTATCGAGAAAATATCAAACATTTATTTTCTTCAAAAATGGTTACGGGCGCCTAATAATTTATTATGCAACCCCCCTCTCATTGTCTGTGGAAATGACGAGGTGGAATTATTGTTTAAACCGCACGAATTATGTGCATAGCAATTTCATGGCCGTACCAGTATGACACCAGTTCATCACCATATGAGCATTGTATGCTGTGATGTTTTTTGTATTGTATTGTACATGCCTGGGTTGTTAAAGGTCACTAACTCCGTATAACTATCTCTGGCATGTACGCCTGATTTCAAACTGATACACCTAGTTTCCTTCGATGACGACCAAGCGGGCAGTGATGCCCTATAGCTGTATTCATCAAAATTACGATGTTATATTCATTAGGCATAAAAAGTAGATCGGTTAGGCTCAGTCGGTAGAGCATTCAGACTGGTGCCCGGGAGGACGCTGGTTCGAACCCCGGCCGGCTGGCTTTCCCAGTGCCCTGTCCATGCATCCTCATAGCTCTCTCATCGCTTATGAGCTCCTACTTTTTCGTTTCTACGTCAGAAACTAATGTCTGTCGACTAAGATCTTAATATTATACAGAGACATACATGTTATGTCAGGATATACATTTAACCGGATCGTTTGCTAAGCTTTGAGAGGGGATTTGGATTCATATTGGCTTCAAATATTTTTGTTGTATTGCTTTTTTTCGTATAGTGCGCGTTGGTTTACAGTCCACTTGGTCCGAGTCCGAGCCGAGCTGAATCAAAGCAGTACCCGAGTACGAGCCGAGTCAACATGAATGTGTCAAAGCTACGGCTGTACAACTCGCTGTTTACTCATCGCCATATAATAAATTAACCAGGGACCCCTAGTGATGTGATGAATGAACATTTGACCAGCCGCCTATACATGAATGTGATATCAGTAGTTGGACAATGTACAAGGACGTAGTTGTGTCACTCAATATTATGTGTATACAGTATTCAACGAATTGTATAGACAAATCTCAAAAATAGAAATTGTGCTCGCCAGAAGGTAGTGATATAATATCAGTACAGTTAACGAGCGTAAACAAAGAACAGAAACCAAACCGAACAGAGAGCGAGAAAGACCTTTGTTGTGTTTGCTGATTCCTGATGATGTATGCAGTATTTGTAATCTACAGATGGCATATGCGCAATCTGCGAGCTCACTATTCCAACTATTGTGGATTCAGTAAATACATATTTCATATTCCCTATATATTCCCAAAGTAAGGTTGGTGAAAACGACGACCCTGTAACGGGCATAGTTTCCAATGATCATTCGATCGAATGGATTGTGGGTAGGCATATATCTCATTCCCCTTGATTCTTTGCTCGTCAATACTCCCCTGACAACCTCGCGAAGAATGTATCATATGTTCAAATGTGGGCAGCAATATTAATAACGGGGACCCAATAGCAGCACATGTTCACAGTCTTCGAAGATCTACCCTGGCATTGTGATGGTTGATAGTTTCAACTAGCCCTCGTCCTCGGTAAAAAGCGACCAAGAGTCTGAAACTTGAGCCTTGAACAACTAATCTCTGAACCTACCCGGTTGCCTGACAGTGATGGAGAATGAGCACATACACTGGACCTGTTTCTGACGTTTTACCCTTCCATCTACCAGACGCCTCTAGTTCTTCCCCCTTAGGTCGGTCTGACCACTGTCTGATCCCTCTTACTCATGCTAGTCCCCAGCTTCATCCTCCTCCAAATCCTCTGATACCAGAGCAGCCTATGTTCCGGCCCGGAACCACTGCTCCCGGGTTATTGACCAGTCTAAGCAATCCTTCGTAGACAAGGTACAATATCAGATCTGCAACTCTAACTCCAACTCAGAACAGTCACCTCAGGAGACGGTTCTCTCTCCAAGGCCAGTGATGTTCTCTGGAATAGTTTCCACAACCAAATCAAAGATCCCGCCATTTTCAGATCAAATTCAAAACTTGTTTTCTTCGATTGTTAAATTAGTGCTAGAAATGTAGTAGTAGCTGGGTTACAGTGATGAAAATGTTTCTATAAAGGACTTGTTTCAGCAGCAGCCTCAAATTTCCCCTCCCCTCCCAACCTCACATCCCGAGCTCCAGCTTTTCACTATAATGTCCCTACGACATATACTAATGTACTCCTGTCGATGAGAACATACCAAGCATATTAACGGGACGTATTAAGGTGACGGACACTTTACTACATATAGAATAAGCAAGGTACCAACACGGATAATCTCAATATAGCAAACACTATCCCAACTGCGCAAAGTACTCCGACTTTCAAAATCAAGGATGAGTAGATTCAGCGAGCAATCTCATAAATGAATTGATGTTTTAGTATTCAATTCAAGATGTACGAAACCATATATAGTTCAGGCATGTAACTGCCTCGAAGCATAGGCGCAAACTGAGCCTGGGGCGTTGGGGAGTTGGAATACATCGAGTCTTACAAGGCATTGTTCACCCCCCCCTCTCCTTGAACAACTTTGTTCACAGGCCCGATTCATCAATCTCCAATTCTTGCTCGTTGCACCAAGACTGGTTATAGGCTGGTTCATGTGGTAACCCTCGAATTGCAACAACTAGGTCATAATACCAATCTGATTGATATTGAGTAAATCACATTTTATTGCCGGCTGCAAATTGAATTAAATCGTTTGCTCGATTTCGGGGGGGGGGGGGGGTCGCCGATATGACGTAAATACGTGATTAGTAAACATGACATTCCTAATATTCGTTATTGTTATGTCAATCTCTTTTGAATTACCTAATGAGAGACTCGTATTCGCAGGTTAACTGCCACTAACCATGATTGCTATATTAGGAACTGGCAGTACACGCACTGTAAACACAAACTAGTCAACGTAGGCTATTGTTCATATAGATAGAATGCAATAATGTCGAAATGAACATTCTAACAAAATGTATATGAATGTCAAATATAATTTACCTGTGTGTGGATATGAAATGATGATCCCAAGCAATCTATCAGAAAAGTTGTTGCGTTTCCTAATTATGTATCATTCGAGTCCATGATTGAATAAATTAATACGAAATGAGCCATATATGACAACACGTGTGCTGTCTGCACTCTGTATAGGCTAACAAGGTTGAACGGCTAACTGCAGTAACTAAATTGAACGTAGCGTGTTTACTAATTAGATAAAATATTAACCTGCTCTTATCAACAATTAGTATAATGCTTGCTGACACAGTCAAAGTCTACAAAGCTATCTCAGTGTGTACAGCTCCATATAGGCACTGCCTGCTGGTTAAACTAACACTGATCCCATTCCTGATCCTCTGTTCTTGTGGCACATGTAATAAGGCGAAAGGTTACTTAATACACTCACATCGTCGAGTCAAATGTTACGTGTATTCACTTCAGCACCCTATACTATGAATTAGTCACATATTGTCTCCTCTCGTTCATCTGTCTAAAAAATGAACGTATTGCTCGATTCGAAATGTCATATGGAAATGTTCCTGCATACGTACTTCAATCGTTAGTAATTCAAATACTATTCTGTTGTTGCATTGTGTGTACATCCAGTGCAGTGTTCTTCATGGTCAATTCCCCCACAGACCCTTCCGAATGGAGTGTCATAATTAGTTCGTGGAACCCAGGCTCATCCCCTTCCTATATACATACAGTATTGACGCATCCTATATATGTAGGTATATGTCTACGAGGTTGTTTGTTGTTAGAATTGTATCGCGATGCAGCCAGCAGACGTACCGTATTTAGACTATCATAGAAGTTAGGTATAGTTTATCATGGATGCGCCCATCGGTCAAACATTCCTAATCGAATAATCCAGTGCGATTCAATGGTTGAACTCAGTGGATTTTCACTGCTCTCAACACTACAATGAGAACTGTGCAATATGAACGCTCAAGATCCCAGTCACGATGTTGTGAAAACAATCAATATATAGTAAGGAATTTGTCGTTAGAGTTGGTAGTTTTGGAGCACCTATCTCAATTTCGCCGTTTTACGATGTGGAGGACACTTCACTACATATGTATCAACAGCAATGTATTTTTGTATCGATACTTCTCCCCAACACTAACAATTTATTACCGTATGATGGGAGCATCCAAAGACAAAATATGTTATTATTCACTACTGCTGGTCGCCATAGCAACAGTTGCTTTGGTAACACTTCTCTTGGGGGAGTCTCTTGTATTGAGGTGTGGGTGGGGTACCCATGACTGCCAAGGGTGCAGTGAAGAGGGACGCGCAAAAAGGTTTCCGTTTATGTGTGTCCGTCGAATTTTGAATTGTTTTTCCCAAATATTCCGAGTTTGGAAAACCCAACCAGGGCCAACCTTGATCAATTTTTACACGGGGGTAAATAATCACTCAATACATATCTCCTCAGAAATTCAAGCGAAATTCCTGAAAAATGCAGAATTTGAAGAGGAATTCAACAAGGTGGAGATACATAAATTACAGAACTCTCCTCAATTTGGGCGAAAATTTCGAGAGATGTGGTATTTGGGTGGGAATTCTCTGATTTTGGGGGAATTGTGAATTTAGCCAATTTTTTAAATATTTTTATCCTGATATTGGAAGGCTCGAATGATTTCAAACTTTGCAACAAGGCGAATGGACACAAAATTGAGAATTTCTTTCAATCTGTGCCCAAAATGTCAGAAAATGCAGAATTTTGAGGGAATTTTTATGATAATAAAAACTTGCAAGGCTCGAATGATTTAGATGTTTGCAACAAGGTGGGAAGACACAAAATACGAATACAAAACATTTTGAATATTGCATAATTTGGAGGGGAATTCCTTGATTTGAGGGCAAATTAAAAATGTGGCTGATTTCCCGATATTTTCCATGATATTGAAGAATTACAATTGTTACTATGGGAGTGCAGCATATTGTTCACAGTGGATCAGTTTGAGAGGCATACTGTATTAGTCAGTTGGCTCAGCGATAGCTGCTGATGGAACTCTGTGGATTGCCCTCTCGTGCCGCGTTTTCACTCATGTAGCACATGAAGGCTACATGGGTGATTCTTTTTCAGTCCAGTCTATGAATATATTGAATGAATACGTATAAACTGATACGACTTCCAGATATAACTTACCCCAACGTCGATGTTACGTTAATCCCAAATCCGCCAGTGAGAATATAGAATGACGTTCTAGACCGATCTATCAGGAGGTTTCTGTGTATCCTAAGCTAAGTAGTTAAAATTCATCAACGATTGAATAAATTCACACGAAATGATCCGTACATGACAGCAGGTGTCATCAGGGTATGCAGTCTACTCTACGTATAAGCTCGTCGTGCTAAACGGTTAACGGCAGCGACGTCGTGTTTGAATATTACCTTGTTTCAATCACTAATTAGTATAATAATTAATGACGCAGTCGAAGTGCACAAAGTTCATTCAAAGTAGACTAGGTATATTGATATAGGGAGCTCGATATGGGTCTGTTAGCTACACTAGTCTAACAATGATTGACTTATTCTCAATCCTCTTTTCCTGGGGCACATGCAACCAAGCCATAGATTACTACATTTATAGGAATACATTCACATGGTCCAGAAAATGATATATTTGAAATTTCAATTTAACACTGTCCATTGTAAATTAGTCACACAGTATCTAATAATCTCTCGTTTTCAAATGTTACCAGGACATTTTGGGGCATAATTACTTCGAATATTCATTTTTCGATTGCAAGTAATCGTGGCATAATGCACGTTGTTCAGAGTTCACTTGATACGAGTCCGATCTGAGCCGAATCCGAGTTCTACCCGAGTACGAGCCGAGTCAATATCAATGAAACATCACTACGGCTGTACAACTTGCTGTCCACTGCCATATGGACCAGTACCAGGTAGTGATTTGATAAAGGAAAATTTAACCAGAAGACTAGAAAAGAAAGGAATCTGATATCAGTAGGCTAATTGGATAATGTATATATAATGAATGTTATTGAGTTCACCCATGAGTTGGAAGCAAATTGTGTTCAAATATTAAAGTATTATTACCCGTGTATTTATACCAGATGTGATTGAGTTCAACCGTGAGTTGGGAGCAGTTGTGATCTTTCAAATAATAACGTATTATTAACACTTGTGCGAAATTAAAACATTCATTTTGAATTGTTTACCGCCAACAACGTAAAGTGAGGAATGTTTCACGGCATAAGTTATGTCGCTGTATAATGTGTGTCTACGCAGTGTTCGACGACGAAGAAACTCACCAGTGGGTATTTACAAACATAAAACAAGCAATTCAGGTCCTGTATTCAATTGTGGTGTTCGATACATTATGCTACATTCAACATATAGACATCCGAGCTGAACTCAGTTGCACACGCATATACATGATACATTGTTTACGACGCAAGGAATTATACTGCAATGATGTTCCGATGAGCCTACCCTTTGTACAGCCTCGAACTCCGAGTGCTGAGTTTGCCATTTAAGTGGTTATCTCATCGCGTGTACACTATCAGTAAGTAAATAGTAACACAACGTTAGGCTATGGATACTCTGTTGTGACTTGCACTGTGACCTCTTGATTAGCTGCTGTGAGTGCGGAAAATAAATCGGTTCTGTTAGTGATTATATAAACGACAATGCTAGGACAATCGAGGTCAAAGCTCGAATAATTCCGATTTGTTCCAGTTGATGAAGCTTTACTAGAGTGTTGTATGCTCGGGAGTGGATGGACACTGGCGAATCATCGATTCTCATTGTAAAATAGTGTTCATAGTGACAGGGCAGACATGTTGAATTCATGCTGACATGGGATAGTCATTCAATAGCCCATGCGAGGAACGTAATACCTATTCCGTCCCAATCGTTCCAACAACCATGATGGATATACTAGGGCAATTTGAAGTCGACCCCTTGAGTGGGAACATTGAAGATAGAAAACGAATGTCGCTTTCCTCCATGAACAATTTTAAAAAAGCATGTAGCTAAGTATTTGTGTTCTGAGTCGATCATACGATACATAAAATCATGCGAACAACTCCTCGTAAAATACATTCCTATGAGCAATCTCATCTGGACAATTGATCACACAAAATTACTAAAACAAACCTGAATTAATTTACGATTGGTAAATTTCGGTGTGAAAATTCGGTTTTTTACTGTACAGTGGATAAGACTGGAGAGGGGGCGTTATCGAAAGATTTACTGTTACTGAAGCACATGGTGAAAGCCAGTGTTCATCTGTGATAACGTTCGTAGATTACGCGCATCCTACTATTGAAACAGTAGCCTACTGGATGGTTGACTCACGATCATGATCGATCCTCGATCAGGCACTATATGCCCCAAAAAACATGTTGGAAGCATAGAACTCTGACCGAATACTCAACCACTCTGCCACCTCCATCTTCTTTTCTATTGTTAGACTAAAACCTGTTTTTGTCGTTGATCACCGTGGTTCGAACTTGTTTTGATTTGATTGCTACAGGTTTACGAAGCCACTGAAGACTCATCGAGGATGATCGTGAAGCCTGGAGGAGCACCGGCGATAAATCGCCTCCCCTTCCCGATAAGTGCTCAGATGATAGCGACCTGCTTCCGGGACCGCAAGTTTACGTCTCCATCCGATGGACGACCAGTGAACCCCAGTATCTAACCACTTTCGAAAATTGATCGGGGAGCTGAACCTTTTATCTTCCCTTTCTTGCGTTTTCGAAGTGCAACTGCAATAATTACGTACAGCCGACTGACGAGAATTAAACTGACCGACCACAATCCCCATAATTACAGAGCCCACTGCTCGACGGCAGAGCCGAACACCAACACCTCGCCAGTCGTCACTGTGAATACATCCACTCAGTGTGACCGGTCAGTGGACCACTCTTCCGCTTAACACAATTAGTTATGTGTAAGAAGTTTCTAAAGTAAGTGATCACTATCGCCACACCAAGTAACTTGCAATATGCACTACATGATGTTTGGTAACAGTCGCCTCCATGCTAATTATAGGCTGGAGAGGACACGTTTTTTATATCTTACTGGTCCTGATGAAAGCACAGTGTGTATCGAAATAGAGCGATGCAGTGCGAAGCAATGCAGTGATATTTTCTGCATTTAATGTCCTATATTGAATTGGTATACTTCCATCGGCTTAGTTGTACCTATCCATCATCGTAACAGTAGCATGGCAAACTGACATAAATAAGTAGGGAGCGAAATTACTATTCTTTATTTGATTCCTCATCGGGAACAGCATTGCAAACACGATAACATATTGAAAGTTATTTGACTAGCGTGAGTAGCATGGCAAACTAGGGTGTGGTATCATTTAATATTAAGGAGCTTTAGATTTGACTACGGCAACGCCGGCTACGTCACTCCGGACCAACTGCGCATGCAGCAACTTACATATCGGTGTACTACGTGATTCTACAACGGTAGTCGCTCCTTCTGGCGTATTCCGCACTACGGCAAACTTTCCCGCGGTTCCAACAATATGTGACGTCATTCTCAGTATGTTAATTGCAATTTGTTGAACTTGAACGTAACGTACTCTTCAAAGTTCAACAAAAAGTCAGCAATGTCGGTCGTGAGTGTAACTTTCGTATTTTCACTTCGATTCGCTAGTACGTGGAACTTGCAGGCTTCATGATCACCTAAGTTACATAACTACAACCCAAGGTGTCTTCTAGTCCCAGCTGTGAGCAGACATTTCCTGAATTCTAGACAAAATTCGTAATTTGAGCGATCAAAACATGGGTGCCTACTGTATTGTAGCGGGGCAACTATGGTAATCGTATTGCATAGGCCAGCTTACACTACAATCACATTCGCAGTCAGTGTGGGACGAATACAATACTAGTGATGCAGTAGCATAGGCTGCTCTATTGACTGTTTTTACTTTCAGGACTTGTTTATAATAATGTGGGCTTGTGCAATAGAGTAGACTGAGGTAGGCCTAGGCTAGGCATGTTCCTAACTCGTCGTGTTGTAGGCCTTGGCTAGGCTAGTTCTTGAAGTTCTGTCAGACGTACATGGGGGTGTGCAGTTTCACTGCTGCTGTGCTTCTGATATGACTAAGTTTGGGTCCAAGAATTGGAAAAGGCTGGAATAGAATGGTCACTACATGGAACCCCGCGAAGGAAATTGGTTGTTTTCAAGAAACAAAAACAAATCGGAGTGACGTGGCATGATTAACCATTTCGAACTAGGCCTAGTGACTCTCTGGCTGTTTGGAATAATGGAACATCGGAACGAGATGTAGGCCTAGGGTACTGTTTTGCCACCAAATTGTTTAGCAACTTCTAATCCTTTTAAGCCTTTCATGAATATCACATGAATTCAGGGTACCATTCGACTCCTCAACTAGAAGAAGCTCCCATCTTCATAGGAGCATAACTGACTCTTTTGCCTATACTCCTCTAGCCAACAACAAAATGCACGCTCGCAGTTGAGGCTAGCCTAGGCCATTCATTCGCATGTCAATATGTAGTCGTTGACTCACCAACTGTGTATAACTCTGTTAGCTCTGCCAAAAAAAACATAAAACAGGCTGCAGGCATAGCCTATGCTGGAATACTCAGTTGCGAGTCAGCGGCTAGTGACGCTAGTCAATATGATGCCTGTTCTGGAAATAAGGGCCTAGGCCTACGTCATTTTTTCTGTTATGGTTCACTTCTATGATTCTTGTTGTTCAGGTGTTCCATTTTCCAGTTATGTATTCATTTGATTGTTCATTTCTTTTCAGGTATTCTCAATTAACCACGAAAAATTGTTTGGTTGTCATGTATTTCTCTTCATGGACAGGGCCACAGGGGATGGGTAGATTTTGGGGGCACCCCTCCCCCTTAGCTTAGTACATTTGAACAATTGCGCAGAACCAGTTTGAAACCTTGTCAATCAGTGATGTAGTCAAGTCCAGTCAGTCCGAGACCGAGTCCCTAGCATCCGAGTCGGAGACTGAGTACCTAGCATCCGAGTCCGAGACAGAGTCCCTAGCATCCGAGACTGAGTCCCTAGCATCCGAGTTTGAGTCCTCAGCTATGAGTCCTTGTGTTCGAGTCCAGAGTCGAGTTCCTGAGTCGTTATAAAAACTCAGCAGTCAAAACGTACACTATCAGATTTTGCTGACGTGTGTGTATGGTCCTACATGGCTTGAGCTACTCCAAAACACAGAAGGGCTCTGTCAAGATGTTGGATGCATCATTGCTGTTATCTTAGTGGTGTTAGCATGTTCACTACGATGCTCTAGACTTATATATTGGCATAAAGAGCTTGGTAGGATAAATCAGCTCAGTGAGCTAGGCGCTGACAGCAGTGTTGTTTGCAATGGCCCTACGGTTTGGCCTGCATAACTCGTCAGATATGATAACATGTCTGTAGTATACCCTCCATTAAATAAAATAGTCGCTGACAAT
>JAUOBX010294388.1:0-11216 GCA_032360705.1 Eupentacta quinquesemita
GTGTGCGGACGACTTATTCTGATGTAGCGTTCGATGGTGACTGCCTGGGTCGCCAGGAGAGTTTGGCCGTACGTCATCATCCTAAGACCGCCGGTGATGTAGCATCCGGGCTGGGTGGAGAAGAACCCAAACACGCTCAGCACCATGAGCGGGTAATTTACTGTAACTAACAGTAAGCAAGATATCATCAGTAAAGCGAGTAGGTAATTCGAAGCATTGTGCAAATGCCTCCTATTCAAGATTACAAAAATAACACAGCAGTTTCCGAACGACCCAAAGACGGTCAATAGGAGGAAACCTGTAACTGCCAAGAAAACGGCAACCATGTCCTCGTTTCCTGCAACGTCGGTATGGCTTGAAGTGTTCATTATTGGATTATGGCGACTGGACTAGATAATCTGTGTACTGTTTTTCCTCTGCAACAGATCACGCGATGCGTACATTATTATGAGAACAGGTAAGATTCGTAAGAATGCCGATGATCGTTGTAACTGATCGAATGACTGCATGAAAATGAATCAATTCAGTTTTGAGTTGGCGAAATATTGACATACCCCGTGCAATATCTCGCCTATACTGCTATATCTCTCATGCTCAGGTGTTAGCAATCCGTCTTCTTTGTACTTTCGAAATGGAACACATGACATGCCATCCATTATTTACGACCGCGGTCTGAGGAATTACCCTCTTCAGCAATACTGCCGCCCACGGAGGATTATCATCGTACGAGTTGTCCTCGACGAATTGATAAGGGGCTCAATTAAAGTGCAGTTCCAATTATTGATAACAGTTAGCAACAGAAGGGAGTATTTTGCTACTTTGAACATTTGAACTCCATCTCATGATCTACATATATATATATAAACATACAATATAGCAAATATACTATCAACGGTGAAAGGGCTCAATACCGGAGTAGAGCTAAAATATACATTATACACACGTTAAAGTACTACGATTCCATCGCTACTCCGAGTTTCACGCTAGTAAATGTTCATGCACTGCGATCGTCAGGCGTAATGGCTCGTAATCCTGCCAGGGTCGATATCACATCAGCTACCATTTGGGTTTGTCACGAGTGGATGGTTTCTTTTTGTGCCGCTAGGTCGATATGAACTCGCTCTGCTTGTTGAGTGCGTTGCCCCTGAGGCTGGTTATCTGGAGTTTTTCTTCCATGCGAAAGTTACACCTGCCGGTTGACGTATATGTGTGTTAGATTTAGCGACTATTTCCCAGTTCACTGAATATGTTGCTTGTTCGTCCTTGAGTTGCCAGATGTATTTCGAGAGTTCCGTTTCTTTCCTGTAGCGTTCGTGTCGGAAGGATTTGTTGTGGTTGTTGTATCTCTTCTTAAATTCTCCGCTCGGCAGGCCTATGTATGATGCGGTGTTGTTGGCTGTCGTGACAGTGGCTTTGTAGATGACGTCATCGACTATTTATACCGATTGTCACCTCCGTATTTGGGTTTACAGTTGTTTCTCTAAATAATACTTCTGTCTGTAGAATCATGTACTATGTAAACGTGAAATTGTCCACATATCTAAAAAAGTAAGTTATCATGGACGGATGGAGATCGTATATATATACATACGGGCACTAAGTTGCATCCCAGTTAATATGCTAATTAGTACATTGAAATGATATAGGTTCAAGTTACGAAAGATAGGTATACTATTATCCTTGAAGTTTATATTCCAGCTGATATACAGTTGCGGTGAGAATTCTTGAAGCGAGTGCTGTGTGGAGTATTATTCGATTGAGTTACTAAAGGACAATTAATTTGTCCTCCATTTAATGTGTTAATTGATCACTATATGCCATCACAAAGTTACGAAATTAGTTACGTCACTACTCACTAAATCATCTAAACTGGATATTTGTATTCGAAAATCATTGAAAACACATACAATTACATACAACAACGAAAAACAAATACATTTACCAAGTAGTCATAATCGAATTGCACACAAGGTGACAAGAAAATGCTATGTCCATCAGCGGTCCAGTATGTTGTCTAAAACAATGACATCAATTCATTGTTAATGACATTAATCGTCCAGAATGCTAGGAAGAGTTAGATGTACACCTATCAGTTTACAGTTACGTAGGATCTGGCTTGGTCTGCACCAGCTTGTTCGCGGGGGAGTAGAGTCATTGAGCTGGGTGCTCCCGGAACGCAGTCTGTATTCATATCCAGGCTCGCCGTGTGTTCTGGAGCTCTGATATATAAAGAGCTATGCAGTGGTGTCCCATGATGAGGGCTTCGACTCGAGATTATCCACGTCAATACAATGTGTATGCCGAACGAAGGGTGATGGCTCCATCATGGTGTTGCGGGGATTGCATGTTCACTGGACTGCCTCTTTGGCCACATGGTGTGCCTGATCATCACTGTAGGCTACCTCGCCGTCATGCCGACATCATGAATGGCTGATGCCTCGCTCTATTGAGATCCTCTGGGAGATCATCATTGTTGTTCAGGACATCTCGCCGTTTTATTCTTTCAATGAACTGGCTGATTTCGTCCGATTCGATGGGCGTTATCGACAATGTTATTTCCAATTGATAATTTCCAGGAGTGGGGTGTTCGCCCAGCGACCAGTGGACTTCGGCATTCCGCTAACTTTGCTCCCTCAGCTGCTTGCTACGAGTATATGAGTCATCAAGCTCGGTATGCCATTCTTCCACGGAGTTTTTGAGAAAACAATTCTACCAGTGATCAAGTTCCTACTGCTTGTTTCCCAAGACAGAACGTTGTTCGTTTCATCCCTCTCTGGTTGATCAAGATGACATCGAATTATTATTCTTATAACACCGCTGCTCAGCTCTGCTAGACGCGCTTGAGTTTCCTCGATCGAACCGTAGTTCAGAGGCTTTGTGAACTTCGATAGCGGTCTGTTGGATCTTGAACTTTGTTTCCATTTCTATATACGTTTTTGACGAGTCACAACAATCAGGTATATGGCTGCTTGTATACGGCTTGAATTGTGTGAAACTGAGCATCGGTCATGGAGATGTGCTTTTGAAACTCGGTTCCCCTGTTCTTGACTCCCAACACTGAATACTGACATGATAATCCCTGAGTTGATAATCCATCTCCATTCGAATAACGATTGCAATGTGTGCGTTGCGATACCAGTTGCCGTTGCTATTCTGTACATCATACATATATAGCTCATGAGTGATGTGTTGTTATGTTTCTTGCAAATACACGAGTAAAGTAAGCTGGACAAAAGCACATCGATATAAAACCATTCTTACTGCTATTTCAACCAAGAGAGTAGAGTTTCCTTGATTTCCTTTCGGATTATCCTGTCACCGAAGCCATACACGTATGGGCAAACAATACCGACGCTACAAGTCGAACTTTGTGTCAGCAGCCACATTGTTTTGCCTGAATTCTGCACGCCGGTCAGCACAAAAATCGTTGTCGGTACAAAGTTCATTGTGAAAATCATGAATACTACAAAGAGACGGACCGCGGATTTACCTTGCCTGCGCAATGCAGCTCTGTTTAACAGAGGGGACGGACGAGACGTTGCGTCAGAAGACCGGCTTCCCTGTTCCGTCATCCCAAGAGCTTGCTGTTGATCATGTCTTTTTCTATTTGCTGGTTCCGGGAAATTGGCACCGACCTTCCGTAGTTGACTTCGTATGATAACGATGATATGAATGTATATGACCGCCATTATCATCAGGTTAAACGCAGTGTGAGAAGCTAATAGTACTCCATAGAGAAAAGACGGCGCAATGAATGAAAGGTTACACTTATTGATCTTGGTCCATAGACCGTCGTGTCCTATCCAAAGGAGTGCGGGAATAACATAGCCAACTACGCAGCAGTGTAGGATGATAAACATAGCAGCATACACGACTCTTCTAGGCGTGACTATGGCATAGGCAGTGTGCGGACGACTTATTCTGATGTAGCGTTCGATGGTGACTGCCTGGGTCGCCAGGAGAGTTTGGCCGTACGTCATTATCCTAAGACCACCGGTTATGTAGCATCCGGGTTGGGTGGAAAAGAACCCAAACACGCTTAGCACCATGAGCGGGTAATTTACTGTAACTAACAGTAGGCAAGATGTCATCAGTACAGCGAGTAGGTAATTCGGAGCATTGTGCAGATGCCGCCTTTTCAAGATGACGAAAATAACACAGCAGTTTCCGAACGACCCAAAGACAATAAATATGAGAAAACCTGTAACTGCCAAGAAAACGGTAACCATGTCCTCGTTCCCTGCAACGTCGGTATGGGTTGAAGAATTCATTATTAGAATGTAGAATAATGATCTGTGTTCTGTTCTTCCTTTGAAACAGATCACGCGATGCGTAAATTATTATAAGAACAGGTAAGATTCGTAAGAAGGCCGATGATCGTTGTGACTGATCGAATGACTGCATGGAAATGAATCAATTCAGTTTTGAGTTGGCGAAATATTGACATACCCCGTGCAATATTACGACGCCTATACTGCTATATCTCTCATGCTCAGGTGTTAGCAATCCGTCTTCTCTTTACTTTCGAAATGTAAAGCATGACAAGCCATCTAATATTCACGACCACGGTCTGAGGAATGATCCTCTTCAGCAATACTGCCGCCCACGGAGGATTATCATCGTACGAGTTGTCCTTGATGAATGGATAAGGGGCTTAATTAAAATGCAGTTCCAATTATCGATAACAGTTAGCAACAAAAGGGAGTATTTTGCTACTTTGAACATTTGAACTCCATCTTATTATCTATATATATATATAGGCATATATATTCATATATGCAGTGGATTAGGCAGTGGTTCTCAGATCCAAACATCCGGAAACTGCGGCCTTGAAGTCGATTAGGATCGCGTACTCCAGAATTGACATTTTGAATAATGAAGAACTACCGGCATAGGTATCGACCGCGTGTTCATACTGTCATACGACTTTGAGTTCTTGGCCTTCAACATTTGCAGGAACCCTGAATGACATCGTGTGCTGTTGCAAATGGAGAACAGGAATAAACCTCGATTGATCTCATGAATTCGAATAATTTAATTGTGTTCTGAAACACAAGAATGAGGAACTTTTTTTCCACTGCTAATGAATGCGACCCCACGTACGATTCACGAGATAATGTCATTATTTAATTATAGAGTGAACTTTACGTACGAATGATACGTGGCAGACACACTTATAATCGGTGGTTATCTGAGGGGCAGCAATACATTTGCGCCCGTCCTTGCACCGTAGCGCCATGTTGACGAGAATGCTAAAGGGGATGTTTTTCGACTTTCTCTAGCGAATTATATCACTACAGCTTACTCCCAGGCCATAAAGTTCGTAAGACTACCTGGATTAGTTGTATACGTAACGCCAGGAACATCGTCGATTATGTATGAGTTTCACGGTCATCGAAGATCCTTCTATCACAGTGTCGTCTTTTCGGTGCCTGCTTGGACACGGAACAACTTAGAGTTATTGATCTGTAATATGGAAATCAAATTTGCAAGACATGTGCAGCTTGAGCAACAACGGCGTCTCGATATCCGGGCCCTACAAAATGCTGGTGATGTGAAAAAGTTACACAATGTTGTCCTCGTCGATATTTCCATGAAGAAACACTGTGGGTATATGGACTACAAAAAACACCATGAGTCATCCTGATCCCACCATTCATCTCATTGAAATGAACGAACAGGCTCGTGGGTTAACAACGTTCCATTGACTTCAATCTTGAGTGAAGGCTCCTTGAATATCGATCTGCAGAGATAACTGAACGACACCATAGAATAGATTAAATGAACAACTTTATCATTTCTTCCAACAAGAAGCTAAACAAGGTCACTACCAAACTATATAAAAAGCCAACAGGGGGGCAATCCACAAAGTTCCGTATCTTATCGACAGGTATCAGTTGAGTCAGTGAGTCTGCTTTTGAACATGGAAATCATAACAAGAGCACAATAATGTGTAGGATTATTCGCCTATGTTCTTGCAAGAACTGTTGAAGACCACATCACATTTGCACAATTCACCATGTATATAATCAGACATTGCTGATGAGAAAATCTATACTACCGCTGCTACACTGTAAAAATGTGTTTAGAGTTCAAACACTTTTCGAAACACATTTTCCTCTAGACATCTAAACACGTTTATATGCTCAACACTTTGTATCCGATTGCAAAATACTGGTGTTCGATTGCTAAACACCTTCCATCCAACTTCTAAACACATTGCTGTTAAACACATTTTTGAACCAGATTTCTAAACACCTTTTTACAGTGTAGCCAAGGCAGAGTTCCGTACAACATCTCACATCTGTCTAGTTTAAGCAAATGCTTGCACTGGTGCTCTAGAGTAAACACCATCAAATTATCGGGCCCTGTTTTTCTGGAATAGTGTCCATAGTTAGATGGTTTGAATGATAAATATAATTTTCCATTGGACAGTTATTTATTATCCCAGCTGTCAGATTTGGGGTTGCCCCAAGTGATTGTTCTAATGGGGCAACATTGGAACTCTGTAGGCTCTTATGAGCCAGTCATAAAAATTAATTATGTCCCTATTGAATCCACTGGACCCATAAGCCCAGTAGCGTATTTACAATCTAGCCCGAGCCATAGGGTCTACGACCAGCTACAAAATATCTTGTAAATCTTAATTTACTACTACTAGCACTCCGCTTATTTCTTGTGTGGTCAAAACAAATACGACAACAACACAACGATGTGTATAGTGTTTCATTGCCTCAATTCTAAGACAAAAATTACAAGACTTCTTAACACATTTGACAAAATATAAATTGTAATATGACGATAAATACGATTTCCAACAGTTCCACTTTTGATACTATGTTGGCAGGCATGCAGGCAGTTAGGTACAGCTAACAACATACACACATGCGGAAAGTAGAGGATAACTGTTGCAGGGGCGTATTCAGGATTTTGTTGTGAGGGGGAACGTGAAGGGTCGCCCCCATTTTTATCGGAATTCCGGGGAAGGAGTTTGAGGGGGAACTCCCTCGCCTGAAATTTGTTGGCTGTCTCGAAGGGCCTAGATGCAAATTGGCGTTTTTTTTGCCTCATATATCATACTGAATGAGATACTACTGGAATAAGAGTTTGTCTAACTTCCATACTCTTTGTGTGGTTTATAGATGAACATGTAGACACAACAGCAATGTTTTTTGTGATTGTGTTCGCTGGGATCACTTTCAACTATAACGAAACAGCAATGTGACATGCATTCCAGGCAGCCAGGATAGTGATGGAAACTGTCCGTAATCCGCAGTCAGAGGCTACACAATCTGACACTGTGAGCACAGTGAACGACAGTTTGCGTTACTCTCTCTGAAAGCAAGGCAATACACAGTGCTATTCAGCCAACTGGCGAATTACTCGGTGTACTATCTTCCGTTGTAATGTTTATTCATGAAATAAAAGAATATATGGTTGCTTTTGGACGATACGTCTGTACAACTGCTACATATTATCCAATCCAAGTGGTGACGTATATTTGAAGAGAGATGGGTAAAATAGAGGGGGTGAGTCAATTCGCGCTCTGGATTAGACATAATTTCGGAGGTATAGCCACGAGAGGTTCTGGCAAGTCTATGATTACAGCCGATGTAGCTTGCTGTTGGATATTGATAAAATCACGCTAACTCCATTCGTGAATAGTTGGCGCTCTTCTAAAATAAACTCATTCCAGGAGCGACAAACGACTGATTGAAAGTGATACATCTTCTGCGCAGCCTAGCGTCGAATAATTAAATGAAGCGGAGAGGAGGAGCGTGTGCCCAATAGCATGGAGATTTTTGTTTTTTACTGGACAGTTAGATCACGCAACCAAGGAGTCATTAAACAAGACTAGTTTAAAATGATGAGTTGGCCTCAGAGTGACTTGGTGAGCAATTAGAGTGTAATCCTATATATCTTACCAGCAATTCGAGTGACTGTCACAATCACTAACTAGACGATATCAGTGCATCGAGCTCGAATGAATGAGGGGCCCGAAGTTTTTTTATAAGGTATAACAACCATATCACAGATCAATTGCGATGCTCATCAACAATTCAAATAAAGAGAAGACGCCTGCACATGCGAGCTGTTTGCTCGTTCCGGGTGACTGCTGTCCTATCATCGCGAGAGTCACGTCACTCGAATCTGCAAAGGAGATCCATGCCCAGAGAATGCAACGCGTCAGGTGTGGAGTGTTACCGGTACATCAACTATTTAAAACAGCCATGAAACTGTTTAATGAGTGAGGGAAGGGGTAAACCGCTAAGGATTCACTTTGTTGGATATATGATACCAAAGCTACTGAGACAGTTGGCAATTAGCAGAGCCAGATTTGGGCGTGTTGCACGGCTTTGTGCATGTGGCCCATCTTGCGAGATTGAAAATCACCCCAATTCTCACCGAATATCACAGTATACTGGTATATCACGCACCACCACCACCACACGACCATGGTCATTCACAGTGTAAACTAACAGTAATGGTCAAACAGGGCCGTTAACGTATTCTTCAGTTCTATCTTCATCTTCTACCCGAAATTATCAGTGTATACGATGTTCGTAGCAAACCATTTTCGTGACAACAATTACTTAGTACTTCTACATTTGGCAACGTCTCACGGGAAATTGTGAATATTTCGGGCCCTTTCGCCCTCTCGGAAAAGTTGTAATTCACGGTATGCGTAAAACAGACGTTCCGTGTTCGTCGCCGCTCGGGTTCGATTTAGGCGCCATGGCATTCAGTGGTCGAGCGTGATGAAGGAATTAAGCGAACTCTTTAGGTGATGGCGTAACGTGCATACATGACAGGGCCCACAGGGCGAGCGAAACTAAGTCGAAAAAGTGTTCAACTTTCAATGTGTTGTTCATCCCCGCCAATGATAGGTAAAACATCATGCGGAATAATTGGTACAATATAATACCTGGGGTAGATAACGCAATCAAGTAATTGGTATCTCGTGACATACCTCAATTATTGCAATCGCACTACCATTACGAGCATCGTTGTTATTCCGAGTGTTACAGTATAATTTCTCTGGCTTCTTTATACTGATGCGAAAAGTTCAACTCTGGACTATCGCAATCGATCTTAGTGATGTGTTAAACACCATCAGTCAGTCCAGGACATCATGCGAGCCATTTCGACTGGGGGAACTTGTAGGCTGTACGGGGCTAATATTGGATCCTGGTACCCCCACTGGATGTTGTCGTAGCGGTCAAAGTAATGTCAGTTGGCAGTGACCAGAACAACAGCATGTTGAATTTTGACAGCGCGGTTGTTGGGCGCAACATTGAAGAGGGTTCCAGCGCTGCAATCCTCTTACTACAGTTGTGCCACGATATTGTAGTGTCCCCACAGGAATCCCCGGCTCGTACTGTTCCAACAGTTTTGACGGCTCTCTCAACACCTCTCGTCAAATCCGTTCAGTGAACAACACGGTCACTGACATATCTGTATGTCAATTAGAAATCTTTCATTTCAACCTGTGAATGGTCATTTCGACCCGACGTAGTTTCAAGCTTGAATTTGACATGAACTGCTTCTGAACATTTAGTCATCTTATAAAATATCGTACAACAATTTCAGGTTTTTATTTTATTGACTCAATTCCATACCCTCTTTATCTAATGGTATTCTCAGAATATCTAAACAACATAAATCGTGCTAATGAATCGTACTTATACCCCCATCTACTATTATAGATAGATAGTGGAATTCTTCCGATAACGTTCGATCGACCTCGATTGTTATTTGAGTGGAGAAAGCGCGGAGTCACAACTTTTTTTGAATAGGCGACGCTCTACTGAAAAGTGATCCAGTCACTGGAATACAAAATAATGCTTGGATTGTTCTGACTGTTACATGTGTTATTGTGTTCGTGTATCGCTTATGTTCAGCGATCAAGCACTTTCCTGAACACCCTTCTGCCCCCAAAATAGGCATATGCATCATTGTTGGGAGATAGACACACAGTTGGTATTTGAAGTACACATGCTGTATAACAAGAACGTGTCCAAAGTGTCGCAGCTGCCTGCTCAACCTGCTGCAATCTTCAAGCTTCGTCAAGTTAACGTTCTAAATCTAATGAAACACATTGATGGACTGTGTGGCCTCCCATATCGGAAAGGCTCACCCAGTGTCCACGGGGGGATCCATAGCCACCCCTCCTACACCACACATACACAAGTGAAGAAGCAACAATTACTGCCGATTAGCATGCGGCATGAATGCGTCAAGACACGCAAACTTCATCCAAATAGATGGCGCTTTTTTCGAATGAACTAATTTCAGAGGAAAAGGACGACTGATTGAAAGTGATTCATCATCCGCGCAGTCCATCAATGAAGCAGAGAGGAGGGGCGTGTGCCTGATATCATGAAGATGTTTGTTTATTAGTAAAACGAAAGATCATGCAAACAGGACATTTTTAACAAAACTAGCCACAAACGATGAGTGGCTCTAGAAGTGAGTTGGCTAGCAATTGGAATGGAATCATATAACTTGCCTGCGCTTCGAGTGACTGTCACGATCTGTGACTACACGATATCAGCGCATCGAGCTTGGATAAATTAGGGGGCAGTGTTTTTACAAGGTAAAACAAGCATATCACTGATCATCAACAATTCAAATAAAGGGAAGACGCTTGCACATGCGAGCTGTTTGCTCGTTCCGGTTGACTGCTGTCCTATCATCGTGAAAGTTACGCCTCTGGATTCTGAGAAAAATCATGCCCAGGGAATCAAACACGACAGAAGAGTGTTACCGTTATATCAAATATATAAAAACAGCCATGGAAATAATATAATGGGTCAGGAGGGGGGTCAACCGCTTGCAATTCATGTTTGTTGGATGTTTGATATACGGTAGTGAAGCCACTGAGACAGTGGGAACTCGTCCATCAACAGAGCCAGATTAGGGGAAGGGGTGCAGCTTTTTTGATGTGGCCCATGCTGCGAAATTTGCAATCCCACCAATCACAGTATATTACACACATATCACAAGGTCATTCATTTACGATGAAAACCAGTGCTAGTGGTGCTTTCGTTGAACAATTAGAGGTCAAACACGACTGTTAAAGTATATTCTCCCATCAATCTGCTCGGTGTCAACAGTTACTTACTTCTAAACTGGCAATGTTTCGCTGGAAATAGTGAATAGTGAAAATTATAATTCACAGTACGCGTAGCACAGGGCGCGCAAAAACCTAATAG
>JAUOBX010294499.1:0-11216 GCA_032360705.1 Eupentacta quinquesemita
CAACTAGTTGGTAAGTTCATATGTTACACAACCCAATATTTTACACAACTTTTTTAAACAACCGATTAACAGTGTACCTAAGCTTGAATGCTTCAGTACATCGTTCGCCTTCGGATTACAATGGAGAGCAAGATTGCTGAAGGAGTCATATACGAACACTTTGGGAAAACGTCTCCGGATGAAGAAAACAACGAGGGGTTATTTAAAATAATCCAGAACGATATCTGTCTATTTCTGAAGTGTAAATTACACATCTCTTACATAACTAATCTTGCTTTTCCGCAATTTGTGTAAGAAAAAATAATATACTACTGGTTTATCTTAATTTGTTTATCAAGATGTAACCTTCCAAAATCCAAATATAAATGTACCGGTCTCGCGAGAGTCACACAAGCGGTTGCACTGTAGGCAAGACAATGAATTGTATCTCTCCATGCAATGAATCGTTCGAAGCAGCGATCTCTGATTGGGCGTGTCTACTCCACGATGGAAGATCCTGAATAATCATACTAATGGAGAGGATACACTATTCAATCATGCCAAGACTTGTAGCATGCAACTGCATTAAAACATTCAGAGACTCTCAACGTGGCCTTAGACATGGAGATGGATCACTTCTGCGGAAAGGTACGTGATTCATTCGACCATTATTGATATGAACAGGTGAATTGTGAAAGAGGAGGATTGTTCAGCCGGTGTGCATCAAGTGTTTTCCGTTGCAGGCATCCCCACACCACACCATGCAATATTCAGTTCGTTGAATAATTCCTCCTGAGCTCGAACGCCAAGAAAATTCCTAGGATTTTGAAGACAGCGGGTCATCTCCGGGTATTATCGGTTGTGGTTTCGAGAGCAAATTGTATCAATCGGAAAGGGAGAAAAAGTTACTTTTAAAAAGTAAAATTGGTGTCAGTCATTGAGGTCCACATCTCAAGATGTTTACCTTCAATGAATTTGATGTAATGAAAAGTTGTTCGCCGGTTTGATAGCTGCCCTAGGATTTTATTGTTTTGCGCTGACTGGGATTATCATGAATCAACAATCTCAAATTGGGGTGGGAGACTTTACATTATGTGCATGGGGAACTGTGAGTTAAATTCCGACCAGCTGAAATGTCTAAAGATTAACATTAACCGGCATTTTTGTGTCGGTCTGAATCCATCTTTAACATCGATTCTGATTAAAAGCTGTAGTTGAGTTGTTTGGATATGCGACAGGCAGAGGTATCTTACCCATAGTAGATCCAGCTATGGCGTAACGAGATCTCAGCCACTGGAATAATACTTGGGAGCACAAACGTAGTTACAGAAGTTACAGAACGGGTCATTAAGCACAGTACCTGAATTCCAAAACTTATGAAAAAGACTGGATGCGCTAGTATAATTCTGAAAAGATAGGTTCCAACGTTGAATGAACGAATACAGCAACCTTTGGTTAGTTTACATTGTTCCAATGCAGAACAAATAAATTTTAGCTCTTATAACTCTTGTGTAGTACATGTTGTTCCGACTCTGAACCAACGGAACCAGCCAAACCTGAGTTAGTATACGTTGATCCGATGAGGGAGCAGCTAACCAAACAAACGATGGTTGTATACGTTTGGCCAATGTCATACTAACGAAGACAGCCAACCTTCGGTTAGTATACGCTGCTTCATCACATCAAACGAATACAGCCAATCCTCAGTGAGTATGAACCAACCAACATAGTCAACATTTGGTTAGTATACGTTCCCTTTGCTGCACCAACGAAGTTTGACCAATACCAAATCAATCAGAATAATTATTGTAATACCTTTGTTCGACGAGAGCTTCCGGGTAGCCCGAGTATTCGGGAACGTACGAACGTCTACACCGTGTGAGCTGAATGGCTTTGAGGTCTGGACCCTAAGGTCCTACAGCTGAGCGTTGTATGCAGCGTATGCATCAAACTTTCCAGCAAACAAATTTTGGGTTATTGCATGACTTTGACAACATTTTGACAGAATTCGATGCTCCGTGGATCATCGGATAATTGCTCTACAAAATGCGTGAATAGATTTAAACCTACTAGTTGTAACATTTATTACTGTTCTAGGGAAACTCATGGCAATCGTTCCTTTGTTCAATTGGAAAAGTCTTTAGCGGAATGTTGTTGTCATACATGGGATACTTTCCAGCTTTAAATAAATTTTAGGACAACATTACTAACGATCAGTTTGTATCAATTAATTCGAAAATATTTATATCAGGTATTGTGACGTCATGCGGCACCAATTTGAGAAATTGAGCAGCAGACCCCTGGGCGACTCTAGACGACTAATACTGGACAAATCCGCAATACGGATTTAGAGTCTGGTTGACTTTTATAACTACAGGATAATACTTTTAAAGGTAGCGAAGAGACGTTGAAAGGTTACCGGCACTTCCGTTGTTTCAGAGGATGGCATCTTGTTGAAACAGTTGATTTTGTTAGTTATCAATGACAGGCACACACGGACCTGATCGCTGATACAGCATCATGAGCTCCGTATTCCGCAATGAATCTGTTATACAAACCTTTACTCGGACTCACGAGGTATTCAGTGATCATGAGCAGTGACATGATCCGTTTAAAAAATTCGCACTCCAAACAACGTTACTGCAGCCTGTACAGTTTGGATGAATCACTGCTCGAAGTCCCTCGTGCCCATACGTACGCACTACATGGAGTTTCCATACATATATAAAATACGGGATTCTTTCCTGATCATACTAGCATGGTCTTTTTTAAACTAAGGCCACCTACCTGTTGGATGTGTTCCTCTGTCTGTCTGTGTTTGTATATATTTTCCCATCATTTTTGCTAAAGGTAATAACCCATAGAAAACAGTCTGTCGAAGAAAAGAGCTCAAGAACAGAACATATAAGTAATTTATTCGTTGGCCGATATAGGTAAATAGGCCTTTGGTGGGTTGTTGCTGATAAGTAGTAAAAGGTATATTAAACTTGCATATGATGTTGTTCTTCTGAAAGTTATGTGAATCAGCGCCTAGAATGTAATCAAAAATATTTTGTTCCCTGCAAGAGTACTGAGAACAAATCACCAAATTATGCCGAACAGTTAGGAAAGCACCGAGATATACCAAGCATGTGGTCGCTTTAAACCCACTGTTGTTCTTTACTTTATGCTCTAAAATAGCAGCCAATTACTCCCGTGTGCTCTAGTAAAATAGAATGCTTATTGACCCAATTGGCTCAAGTCATGATATAATACGAACAGTGGACAGCACAACTCGCTATGAAGCGGACCTGCAAGATAAGCAAACAACTGAGTCTCAAGGGTATTAATTGCAGGTACCGTTGATATCAGAAATCACATACGAGCAGTGACACAGTGATGAAAGAAAAACAAACGGAATCGATCATGGTAAATAAAACGCATGAGAAATCACTGACCGGTGTGATCCTTTCGATGATATAGAGCGGATTGGCTCTAGAACCATCACGACCATAGGATAGATGTGTGGCGGTGATTAAAACCTGTGCAACCACGATGCATAGGCAGTGCTGTGGTATATCCATTCGTACAAAGAACATTCGAATTCTTTGACGACAGCTCCGATTTGAACATCCTATATGACTGTATGAGCTACCGGTACTGCATATACTGAGATTATCCTATACGTGATGTCCTATATATAGTGACAGGAACGGAACGAAGTTGCGGTTATTTTCTAAGAATCAGAGAGGATTTGCTCAGTTATTATAGTAACTAGACGAACGATCGGAATGAACGTCCGTCCTATACGTTACGTCTCGTGTAGCAAACATAACTGAAGGTTCGATTTGTTCTGGGAGTAAAAATGTAACGAAGTAGTTTCTTGTTTCCAAGGAGAGTTTACTCGAACCTCAATTCGTTTTTCTTGAAGAAGGAAATGCAAACCGATATACATCTATTGCATAGATCGAGTCTAAATATAGATCACATGAGTGAATAGCCGGGTTGGTCCGGAGGTCCGGGGGTCTGGTTTCAAACTTCAAGGTCAAGCCTCTGCCAGACTAGTGTTCATAACCAAAAACAAAATCATAGAAAGTGAGAGTCACTGGAGATCATAGTCCAGAATCAAAAAGTACAAGAAGCCTACCATTTTGATATGGTCATGATGAGTTGGTTTCAAAGTGGTTTTGACTTACTCGTTATAGTTGCCAGCTAACCATATGGCCAGGTGAGCTATTGTAACAATGTGCCTATTGATTCATTTATTCATCTATCTGTCCACAATTGAATCAAATTGCTACAGCTCCTCCTCCACCCTTTGATCGATAATGATGAACTTGTGATGGGTCATTATATGGGTCATCTGGGGTGTTAACAAATTGAAGGTTCAAGGTAATCTAGTGGGCCATTTGAACAATTGTGTGAAAATCTGTAAAATGCTTCTCCTCTCATAGTTTGAATCAGATAATCGTGAAAGTTTGGCAGTACCTTGGTGTACAATCGACACATACGTGGTGTCCAGGGATGTGCAAACCAAGGTGTGAGAACATGGTTTGAGGTCAATGGTCACCTGGGGGGTCAGTATCGTCCTAAATACTCATTTCAGGTATCATGTGAGTGCAACGCTTCTCCCACTGATGTGAACAGGTGAACTACTGTGCACTTGGCACTCTTGTTATCTTGTGCTAAAGTTGATGGCAAGTCATGAAATAATCATTCAAACTCTTGCACTGAAAATCAGTCACTTCTTTGAATTAGTTGAGAGCTTGACCGGTCAGGGCGATTCACATTTCAATCTACATCTCATTTAACATACTTTCTGTTTGGAATTTGACTATTTGTTTTGTATCCTAGCCTTGCCTCATTCCAGGATGGATATGCACGATTTACTTGGACTGTTTGCTGTAATTTCCTGAAAACATGTTGTCAACCTAGTCGTTAGCAGTCACACTCATTATTATTGCGAGTAGTGTAGTTATAACCGTGCACAGTCATATTTAATTAACTTCATTGTCTACTAGACACATTTAATTTTATGTTATGGCAATTACACATTCACAATTGCATTTCTGTTGTATTGCTCTAACACAAAATTGCCATAATCATTCACGAATCTTTTCATGAATACAATATCAACCATGAGTGTAAAAAATAGCAGAAACCCACAAACAGACACAAAGATTTGCAGATGAAAACACGGTGTAGCGCAGTTCAAATAAATGTAACGCGATCTATGGCATCACATTTCAAGCAGCGGAAACTGCGAAAAAGACTGCCCTCCACCCACTCTGTTGCAGTATTGTTGTTCATGAGTTAATGCCCTTCTTACCCCCAACAAGTGCCTCAATTCTACACAAATATGGTCTATGTGAAATGATTGTTCCGATCCGGATACCCTATATTTGTCAAGCCCTGCTCATTGAACACAACGTTATTAATTATTCGATAAACGAACTGTCTATTGATGCCACTAATGAATTCATATAGGACTAATACACAATAAATAATAATAATCACACGAATCACATGCCCAGGCTCGGTGTTATCTATCAACGGAGGTGTTCTTCGCACCTGTTTCTTATCACAATCAGGACGAACACCACCAAAATGAATAGAAACATTTGTCCGAATTTGACTGTCAGCCTATTACAATTAGAACTATACCCTCTTGGCTCGTGTATCAACATTTGTTACAGTTATGAAATTATTATTGATGAAGTACCTGAAGGCCAACGTTCACGTAGATTTGTTTCCAGATTTCTTGAATTACTCGCCGGGCACGGGTACCGATCCCATACAAGCTGACGGGGGTGCATGCCTGGATAGAGCACTCTCGTCAGCTGCCAACCCCAATCAATGTGAAAGGACGCAAACGGCAACACCTTGTATACAAGATGACCCATTTCTATACACCATAGTTCACACTATGGTTCAGCCCTACGTTATCGCATAACAATAGAACAATATCAATATATATATACATATATCATATATATGATGTATATATGACGTAAGCCGATTAGGTCAATGAGCATTTGACTACAGCCTATGGAATTCATTAGCTGCTATCCTTGTGCATGAAAAAAACACACGACCGTACACGATATATCTCAGTGTTTCCGACAACGATTGGCATTACTTTGGCGATTTGGTCTCTGCTCTTACTCATCAGCAATAACTCAAATGCTTATTCAACTATTTCTCCCAACTCGAGGGAATAAATTAGCTGTTCCGTGTGGAATTTGTTCTCAGTGACAGAAGGGTATCGTTCTGAACCCAAATTACAGACAGAAGAGTATGGACACTAAAAAAACAACAATTGATCCATATTGGAATTTCAGGTCGCTCCGGTAGGCGGCCTTATCAAGGAACATGCTAGTATGTCCCTATCGATGAGCGATGGCCGGTGCAACAACCACTACACTATCTAGTAAGGCAGTCTTGTGCGTATATACGTATGGGCAGGAGAGACTCAGAGCAGTGGGTTATCCAAACTACACAGGCTACAGTAACGATGTTTGAGGGCGATCGTACCTGACGTAACCATTCACTGTTCACTGAATGCCTTGAGAGTGGAGGAAAATGTATTGTAACAGAGGGAATGTGGAATACGGAACCTGAGATGCTGTATCAGTACGCATGTATTAGCCTGCTAATACTGACCAACGAAATTGACCGTCGTAGTACAATATGGCAGCCTCCGCTGCCACGAAAATATTGGTACATACATGTCTCCTAACTACCTTCATTCGTTTCATCATAAGCTTATGAGAAGCAAATAGACAGAATTGATCAGAAATCAGTAATGGTTGTTCATCAGATTCGGTCAGTCACATAAATGACAACAACATTTCTCGCATTTCTGGTGGACTACTTTCAATGAACTCAACGAGAGGATTGTAAACCCTCTCAAAAACACATCATACTTGGAGCACAGGACACAACGTACTAGCCTATCGAAATAACTACTTCGATATATTCAAATACTTTGAAATCAGCTCTCTTTTTCAATTATAATACTTCAAATATATTATTAACCAGTACCATGCAAAACGGTCTGATTAGTTCCCGGTAGGTACAATTAAAAACGGACAATGCCGTCCAATGAACCTAGGACAATTCGGATGCGCTATGATAGCCAATCTCTCGAATGCCTTACAGTTACATGGCATGGTTGAACTATTACATATCCCAATGTGACCACTTCTTTGGGGGGAATAATGAATTGACCACTTTGGTGGTCGAACAATGCAGCGATACTATGCAATTAAGCATTCACCTAGCCCCGATAATTTTATTGAGATAGTGATTGTTATTACTAGTAAGATTTATTCTGCAGGTCCACGCTTGAATGAAATAGACATGGGCGAGCCACGTCGCGATGGTATCAATAGAAATGCTCTATCTAGGCCTATTAGTATCATTTTTAGAGCATTCCCTATGGTTGCATGAAGTTTATAAAAAATGAAATATGTGATTTGGTCTTCAATACAGCATAATTCAAAATTATGACTAAGGAGGATACCAATAAATTTATTGAACAACTTGAACCTGGAGTTTAAGGCATACAGTGGCAAGATGTGTGCCTTATGATTCTGACATCGGAACCCTATAGCCTACACGTTGCAACTGTCCGGACTGAGGAACTGCTCTCTCAGCAATTTCCGTAATCACGGAGCAGCCATAATCAATTGGCACGTGAAAGGTAGGTACAGTTTGAGCCCTACCGAACTATCCTGATGATTTGAGCTACCTGGCCACTTTCGTCGAACATCCGTATCACTAGGATTCGAATAATTAATTGATGTTGAGAAACAAATAAACATGTGTAGGCCTATATAGTCAACATCAATAATCGTTGCCTAGTCACTGTGGAGACGGCAGATTGATCGTTGCGCAGACGTATGTATATTGAATAGCATGATGTTAGCCAAACGTGCACCTCCAAAGCTCACATGGTTTCGCCTTTGAACAACGTATACTAGCAGATGTAGGCTTTCATTCGTTGTTCCAGCGTTTAAACAATGTCCAGCGAAGCAGAAGTAAAGGTTGGCGGTATTGGCCCAACGTATACAACCAATGTTTGCCTAACTCTGCATTGGAACAAGGATATATTAATCAAATAGCTGTATTCGTTGATTCAGCGTTAGAACATGAGACAATGTATCTAAATAAACGAAAAAGGGTTCTCAGTCTTTTTCCTAAGTTTGCATGCCAAGTAATGTGCCGAATAGACCTTTCCATCGCACATTGAACTCCAAACTATCAACTTCAGTATCAGAGATCTCGTTGCGCCGTGCCCCGATCTAGTATTGCGAGATATTGTCACCTGTAGCATTACTGGAAACACTCGAATAAGGAAGGCCCCGAGTGTGTGATATCCATTACAAATACGTTTGATGGGATTAATTCCCGTTGAATGAGAAGCCAGTGTTCGAGATAGATTCAGGACGACACGGAAATGCCGCTTGAAACACGTCGAATCGATCCTTGGGTTACAGCGACCAATGTATATACTGAGAAAGTCTTCAACTCAACCTTGAGATTGTTGATTCATGGTAATCGTAGCTCAATGCCCATGAAACACTGACCCCCCAGGGCAGCTATCCTTAGTCTCATGAGCTATATGCTTGGATAAAAAATGAATAGATACCTCGCAATTGTTATAAACTGCACAGGTTCTTAATTATCTGGCTTCAAACCGGTGAACAACTCTTCGAATAAATCGCAACAACACCTGCAGTAGTCACGAATTTATTGGAGGAAAACATCTTGAGGATGTATACCTTGATAAATGAAACTATTATTTTCTCTTTCTTCCTTTTCAATATCAGGCAATATGTCTGATCTGCTCTCGAAATCACAACTGACAAAACCCGCTGTCTCTATATTGGAAATGCTAGGAATTTCCTTGGCGTTCGATCGAGCTCAAAGGGAGTTATTTATTGAACTAAGTGAATGTTGCATGGCGTGGTGTGGGAATATCTGCAACGAAAAACCGTTGATGCACATCGGCTAAACTGTCCTTCTCTTTCGCAATTCAACTGTTTATACCAATAAGTAGCTGAATGAATCACCTACATTTTCCGCTATTAGAAGGATTTTCGTTTCACAAATCGCGGAAGAGCCAGATGAGTGATGTAAGAGATGTGTAATTTACCCGAATATATCAAATTGAATTTTTACTGAGGAATGATAAGAGATTTAACCAGATATGATCATACATGAACTATTCTGAATAACCCCGACCCGAAAACGTTTCCGGTGAGTGTTTCGTGCTCGTTAATGACTCCTTCAGTCATCTTGCTGTCCATTGCAATCCGCAGACATCTTCACTACTTCACTACTCAGTACAGCATTTGACACGATTGACCACTACCAACTACTAAACTGCTGAAGAAGCTCTCTGCAAGAAATGATATAGCAGGGAATGTGTTAAATTGGATTGCCTCATATCTGACTGACAGAACGCAATCCGTCGCAGTCCGGACTGTTCAATCTGATCATACGCGTTTGACGTGCGGGGTGCCGGTCCATTACTCTTCACTTTGTTCAATGCACCGATACAGGAATTCATCACATCTCATGGTTTGCAATCAGTCTTGACGCTGATGATACCCAATTGTACTGCACTTTTCATCCGGAGGATCATCGACTACCGATGGTGGGGGAGATGGAAGCCTGCCTCACTGACATTCCCTTGTGATGCAATGAGAACTAACTTGTGTTGAATGACGAGAAGACAGAGCTGATGTACTTCACAACCAAGCTCAGGAAGCCGACATGGAGCCCCTCGATACAAATTGGCGACACTACCATACAGGTCGAAAATGATTCACTGCCTGTACCAATCCAGTAATGCACGATCGCCCCAGACATTATTGATTCATGGTAATCGTGGCAGATGACAATATCCTCAGGGAGATATACAAGAGTTGTGAAACAAATCAAATGATACGTCGCGACAATTTCCTGTTATTCCTACACCGGATCTGTAATGTAAGACTGATAGCGGGGTTTGAATTCATTTAATGCACGTTTTGATATGCCGGCTGACGAAATCAAGTGTTTATTCCCTAGAGGTAATATAATTCGCCTTTGCTATATCCTGATGAGCGGAATATATTTTGCGGTAATGTTGTACTAGAATATAACATTTCACATACACTCGCAGACGTCAATTTACAATGAGAGGCCAAATCGAATATAATAAACTCTATATATATCCCGAGAATTGCATATCATATTCAATTGTGCTGTAGGGAAGTTTGAAGCCGTTGTTCGTCGTCTGTTTTTCCTTTTCGTCTTTCCATCAGCACTCCTGTATACGCTCATAGACAAACACACAATAACATTTAGATAATAATAATAAATTATGCTTATGAGGCGAACAATCTTCCGAAGAACTCGCGCAAGCGAAGGACAAATACGAATGACGACTACAACTCGGCTTGACAGAAAAGAAATATCATCAACTCGCTCCCAAATAGAGAAGTTATAGGAATATGTGCTGTGAGATATAGATGAATTGAATGAGACGCTAACTGGCAGACTTGAGATGGACCCTTGGTTGATCCGAGAACGCGTGGCGGTTGGTAGTTGCAAAATACAGACGACAGATGATATGTTGGTAGATGTACTAAAAAATAACGAAAACACAAGACTCAATATATATCGGATACGCAGCCAGTGGAGTCCAGCCTGCAAGGATGGATGTTATGTGATCATGCTTTAACCTCCTAGCAACTTGACAAGACGGATGGCCCAATGTGTGGACCCATTGATGACGATTAACTTACACAGCAACTGGTTCATATTAAGAGCGAATATCCCTAGGGGTACTCCTCGTGAGACATGGAACCGTTTGGCATGTATTCATATTCAGACTCCACTATTGGCAGTAGAAGGAATCTATGCAGTCTTGCAATTGTGTGTGTGTGGATGTGTGTGTGTGTGTGTGTGTGTGTGTGTGTGTGTGTGTATGTGACACTTCTTGTGTACACGATATCTGTTGAACACGAACATGTATCAAGTTACATTTTGATACATAGGTTACATATATGGAGAGAAAGTTCCTGATTGTTTTTGGTGTCAGATCAAGATCGTTCAAGGTCAGGAGGGGCGAATCTTAAAATGCTTGTGTCCACGATATCTGTAGAATGCAAGCTTGTAACAAGTTCAAATAAGGTACATAGGTTACATATATGGAGAGGAAGAACCCTTTTTATCCTTATATATTTCGACAACGAAACTCTCAA
>JAUOBX010294610.1:0-11213 GCA_032360705.1 Eupentacta quinquesemita
CCTCGTTCAAAACCCATACGCGCACCCATAAAACGCGCGCATCTAAACCACGCAACTGCAGGACTGCGACGTGATCATAGAGCAGTATAATACTACTAGAGCGCGCACCCGAAACGACGCGTGTTTCCCCATGGAGGCCTATGCTCTGTACAAATATGTATGGGGTAATTTCTCTAAGAGGGCAAACGACCTTTTTGGCCCATTGTTTGCCCTCTTAGAGATTTTGCGCGCGTGAGCGTGTCTTTTTGCGCGTTGTTTTTGCACAGAAGTTCCGTTGACTTCAGGTGCGCGCACAACTCTTCATTCGAACGCGCAAGCACTGCCAAGCAGCTTGTTCACCCATGGATAAACACGCGCATAGCCTAACACCCGAAAGGGTTGCTTTGCTTCTCTTTAATTTATTGTCATTTATTTGTGCCAACCTGAAATGACACAAAGGGATGTATCAACGTAGAACAACCCTATCTTCACGCTAACAAATTTGGAATGAATTTACAATCCGAAAAATGATGGAAACGCCTTCTGATGATATTCTTCGTTATGTGAATATACAAAGTGGCCACCCAGACTACGCGTGAGTGCGCACTCTAGTAGTAACTATATAGCTCAATGATGTCACCTAAAACCCTAACGTGTTCCTCCAACTGATTCAACTCTATTTGTCATTGAACCAAAATAAGATCCAACTCTCATATATACAATCTAAACCTGGTTTTGTAGTAGTTTTAGATATTCCTGGAACAAAAAGCATGTTACCAACCTACAAATGAAAATATTCCAACTGCAGTTTGTCAACAAGACGAGATGGATATGAACACCCGCTCACCCAGTGATATGTTGCATAGACTAGTTAACCGAGGTCTGGCCAATGTTGAACACGTGCACCAACAATATACAGTAGCAGGACAACTCGGGTTTCTCGGGTTTCACAAACTGTGAGATATGAATGTCACCCTCGTCTAAATTCACTGTGGTATTCTACATCTAATACAGACTCCAATGAATAGGTACAGTGTAGGGAGAGTTGATTTCCTAAGGCTGAACGCTACCTTCCATTTTCCTATGCAATGTATGTTCGGTCTCGGTCTTGGTCTCGGACCTTGCTGGTCTCGGTCTCGGTCTCGGAGTTCTGCCCTTGGTCTCGGTCTCGGTTTCGGTCTCGAAACCCCCTGGTCTCGGTCTCGGTCTCGGTCTCGGATGAGCTGGTCTCGACTACAACACTGATAACTAGGTTATTTTTTCATTTTTTTATTCCAACTTCCAAACTTCCAAATTGATAATATGTCAACAACTTCAATTAAATGAGCTAATCTGAGATCTATTCTAAATAGCTATCTTTTCTACAGAACCCATATGCTGAGAAGGGGACGTTGATATATTCCCCAACTTCCTGCTGGCTTTCATTTCTGCAGTGCGCCACCAACTGGATTCTCTATCAACGTCTTGTTCAATTCGCAAAAAATACTTTTTGAGAGAATATTTACAGCCATATTTTAATTGCCTAACCGCTAAACATCAATCGTCAATGTCGCGTGTTTGTCCGCTTCCAATATCGCGCCTGCTGGATAAAAACCAGCGGGATATCGGGAATATATCATCGTCTTAACACAAGTTGAACACAGTTGAATTTGATGATTTAACTACGGTTGGTTTTAGTTAGCATTACATTCAACGTTGTTATTGCTTCTAGCGGTGATACAATTTGGATTGGCTGGAATAACTATACCAATATTATCAGCTTCGTAAACCTGATCCGACAGTGTAGATGGATTTTGACCGAATAATGGTAAATTACAATTATGTCAATGAAGACTATATAGTGCGTACGGGTTGTTCAAGAATGTATGGTCAATGAAGCGGCACGATGAGTTATTATGTGTAAAATGGTAGCAAATGCCCCCCTCCCCATTAAAGAGGTGAGGTACCCAATTGTTTTCTGAATCTGATAGGGAGCGCCCCACTCAAACAGTGCTTGGTGGTGCCTGGTTGATGAGGGCGCAATTGCGGAATCCATCGAATGAAATTTTGCGTCTGTCTCACATTAAGTCCCGCCCCATTCTCCTACGCAACCACCACCACCAATTCATGTTTGAGATGTGTATCGTGAATCAAGTTGATTAGAAGCCAACAAGACAGTCAGGCCGGATGAACTTCCTAGCAGGCTCATAAACGAGTATGCTCGGGTATTCAGTATAGGCTGTGGGCCATAGGCCGAGAATCCCTCTAGTTTTCGAGTTGTGTAGTACACCTCTAAGGGCAACACAATTTTGTTGTTAAATTGTACCCTATATCCCTCTGATATGAAAACCTGTGTAAATCGTACAAACTCGCCATACTATGGCTGAAGGCTTATTTTAGTTTGGTGGCTTTAGTCATAGCAGCTGTTGCCTTTTGATCATGTCACCCCTCCCCCTCTCACCTCACCCCCGCATCACCATTGAATGGGGGTAATGTGTGTCCTTTCTCCATTTATGAATAATGTTGCCCATATACGTCCCATGCAGATGTTTTAAAATCGCCACATCTGATCTTGAAGAGTGTACTGAACTCGCCGATTTCGGACAAAGCTGCTATCCTATTGACATGTTAGACGGAATGAGTTTAGTACATAGGGGAGTTTCAACAGTAGTACAAACATGAAATTATACTTTTTCACTGCAGCATACTCCCGAAACGAAATAACATCGGAGGTAATATAGTATAAATGTGAAATTGTGACAGTCAAGTTAGCATAGTATAATACCCCCTGCCCCCTCTCGTTCCTCAAATCAAATTATTATCTCATACATCTAAATGAATTATTGAACATCCATAACGAGGCAACAAGGATCCTTGTAGACCTAAAAATACAGAACGTCCGCTCACCCCCGTCAGGGGAGTGCATATCAGACCAGTAGACGGCGATTGCATGACTGCTCTTTGTATGCATATCATCCCATGAAATGCGAGATAGGGTGGATATGGACATCACAAACGTGTGATCGGTGTCTCAAGGATAAGACTCCAACTATCAATTTGGAACCGGGAAATCAAGCTCATAATTACCTATTGGTAAGCCCCTGCGAATACTTCAGAAATGATTGCAACCTAGCGGGCCCACTTATAGGCGTACAATGCGGGCTGTGGACATTTTTTCAAATTAGCTGCGGACAGTTCATCCCAGGTATGCGATTTTACATCAGTGTACCGTACTAGCCAAGAGAAGCTGAGTTGGCTTGGTTGTCAGCTTTCACACAAATGAACTGGAGCAACACTGCTAGTTCCTTTTGCAATATGCAGAAGATTCCACAAATCTAATGATGAGGAAAACAAAACAACAACAATATTGCTGTTAGGCCGTTAGCATCGCAGTTGTTCTATCAAAATATTGTAAAAACGAGTCAATCAAATTGGAATACTACGGGTTCTGGGAGCCACTGAAGATTCCCTGGTTGTGTTCTGATTGTGGATAAAGGCACTGGCATTACCTCGTCTCCTCTCTCTGACTAATGCTCAGATGATATCGAACCAGGCATATAACCAATCTCGAGCTGCTCTGCTCCCCGGACCGTCATTTTATAATCATATCTGTCAGGAATCAGTGAACTCCGGAGGAACCCAGAATGTTTGACCACGGCAGCAGATGCAGGTAGTCGGCAACTACACCCCCCCCCCCCCACCCTCGTAACCACTGGGTGAACCTAGACGCCAAGACCTCGCCAATCACGAACTGGAAGTACTGCAACCTCTGGATGAAATCCCCAGTGGGAGAGCAGCAACCGCAACTGACTCGTGCCAATCGTCACTGATACCGCTTGACCACCCTTCCGCATGATTCATGAGGACGCTAATCCTTTTGATCATTATCTGTTCCCACCCACCCCTTCCCACCGCGAGAGAAGTCTTCTGATGCGGCACTGACATCTAGTTCATACTAAAACTCTCCCGGTCACCCCTGACCATGGTTCCCTCAAGTGAAATGATGCCGCGTTTGTTAGTGCACCAAGACGGGATCATGCTAGTCATTTCAATAAAAGTCAGATACGAATGACTTTGATTTGCTCTAGATGTGGACTACACAACTGCAAGAGAAAGGGATTCGACCCACAGTCATTAGGCCTATATAGATGGAGAGATAGATTGATAGATCGTTGTAGAATCCATCAACCCCAGCCTCGTAGCAAATTTACACAAATACACGGCGATAACAATTATTACTGAGCGGTTCTTCCTACGGCATTATGATCAACTCTTTTAACGAGACAATCTAGCTTTGATATGGACAGCAGAAATATGTGACTTGATATTAAGAAGGATATATCTCAAGATACAGTTGGAGACTTCAAACATTATTGACTCCTAGGATGTCTACAATAAGAATCAAAACCTAGCAGGCCTACTCGGCATTGGGGCTGTGGACATGTGGCTCAAATCAGCTGAGAATAATTCGGTCCTGGAAAATTAGCCGCTCAGCCTAGGCCTTCTGGCCTAGCCCACTCAGTGGCGAGTACAGGTGAACAGCAACCGAGCGTAGAAGTGCTGCATGTCAATCATCGCTCACACAGATTGGCCACTCTTCCCACAATGATCACCAGTGATACTTGGTTCTCATATCGCTTCATCATTGCACCACCTCTCACCTGCTCACCAACTTGTACCAAAACGCTTTACAGATATGACCCAGACCATGCGCTGTCCTGAGGCACCAAATTGGTATATCACTGTGCTCTCCTGGGGGACTTCTCAATAGCTGTTGCAATATGCAGTTTCTCTCACATGGTACCTCATCGATAATTGTGTAGTATTCCAGTCGGCCGCGCATCGAAAATAGCCTAGCCAGTTGGGGGCCTAGGCTATCTCAGAACTGTAACATAGCTAACAAATACCTTCTCGAAATATCATCATGTTTGATTTGCTAACTAATAATGATCACTCGGGTAATCTAACGGTATTCACCAGCGAATGTTTGCTTTTTCAAAATGACCCTGAATGGTTCAACACGCTCCTTATTCTGCGATCATTAGGCCACACATCTCCCAGACTAGTTGTTTCGCGAAACTGGTACTACAGTACAGCAATGGAAGACAAGCCGAATCTACGTGAAACTACGGCATTATTACACAACGATTTCCCTAATTTATCCGAAATATTGTCTCGGGACTACCTCCCTATTGTACAGATCATTACGAATCACGATGTTTTGCGGAAATCGCCCGAGCACAGCTGTTTAAACACTCGCGATTCTGCTCGCTCGTCTTAAATTTCCGTCTGCTGCACTGTTATTTTGGTTCTGTCTTGACACGTGACCATATCGACGTGACACGATTGGTCATTTCTTACGAAAGCACTACTTAACAACAGAAACACGTGATATAGTTTAACAGATACATTTTATTCAAATACTGAAAACGATGGAATTTTTGTCAAACCAACGAAACAGTTTCCTACTAGTTATATTTTTCAAAGTCATATACGAGTGATTTTGAGTTGCCCTCAAATATGGACTACATAAGTGCAAGAAGAAAGGCTTTGGCCCACAGTCTATAATGGTCCATGGAACATCGCTCACGCACACGAGGACGAAGATTATCATGTTGGTTACTAGGAGCAGTCTTCGTGAACTGTCTCTGAAGGTATTATCTGATTGGCTACAGTCATTGTAAGTTATCGATTGAGATCTCTGGTAAGATGGGAATCAGGATCAGGGATAAGTGCTGCCAACCGCAAAAAAAAACTTCCCGGACAATGAGCATTGGCACACGGAGAGTGGGCATATAGTTGCAACGGGTGCTCCCTAAAAGGGGGGTTCCATATGTGCCGATGCGGGTTGCGATAGTTTTAATTCGATGTTTCGGGAAAAGGTCGTCGGATCACAGGCAAATACAACGAATATGTAACTATTACGGACGTCAAGTGCTCTATAAAACGATATTCCACTCTTTGCATCTCTGTCACCCTCCTAATACAGCTTATTCTGACATTTTCAGCTGACTTTCCACGTTTGCGTTGGCGTAGAAGCAATGTTTATATTGTTCCCCCTCCCGCATCCGCACATATGGAATCCCACGTTTGGGCAGTTAGGCAGGATCTGTATGTGCGCGTATAATTGATGTGATTGTAGACAAATATTGTCATTTCAACTGCTGGTTGTATTCAACTATTGATGCCAGTGGTTACATATTGAAACCGGACAAAACTACAACAAACGAGGAATCCCACATTCGGAGAGGGGCACAGGTTTCATCGCTGGAGACGAGGATTACCATGTGGTTTACGGAGAGCAGCCGTTGCGCTGTCTCGGGAGGTATTTACTCATTAGCTACTGCTATTGTAACTCCCCGAATCCAGTCCTTGTTGAGATGGGGATTAGTATCAGTGATTGATGCTGCCAACCACAAACTCTTCCCAGACAATGCGCATTGGCTCACGGAGAGTAGGCATATAGTTGCAACGGGTGCTCCCTAAAAGTGGTATTACATATGATTGTGCTGATGCGGAATGCGGAATGATTTTCGAGTGAGGCCGTAGGATCACAGGCAAACACAACGAATATGTAACAGCTCATAAATACGAATGTTAACGTGCTTCATAAGACGATATTACACTTTCCGTCATCTCTTGCACCCTAATACATCCCATTCGGACACGTTCAGCTGACTTCCCACGTTTGCGTTGGCGTAAAAGAGATGTTTTCATTTTTCCGCCTTCCGCATCCCCACATACAGAATCCCACCTTTATGTAGTTAGACAAGATATGTATGTGCGCGTACAAATTGATGTGATTGTAGACAAATATTGTCATTTCAACTGCTAGTGGTGTTAAACTATTGATGCCAGTGGTTACATATTGAAACCAGACAAAACTACATCAAATAAGGAATCCCACATTCGGAGAGGGGCACAGTGAACCAAGTCTTACGAATTAGCATATGATCAGGGAAATACCTTGTATATATCAGCATTGTTTCACTACACTTTCACCCCCAAACTTCCAACACAATTTCACGAATTCATTATAGAAACACGGCGTTCGCGCGTTACCTGGATCATTGTAACTACTGTGATTGTGGCCTTGTGGGACTACTTGAATCAACAATAAAATAGGTAGGCCTAGGCCTATCCAATGTTCGGTTTTGATGGAATCGTCTATTGGAACACAGTCTACACAGACACAATGAAATATTATTTCGGCCCACAAACATCTAGGTATCCATCTAGTGCCCGTGGAAGGATGGATTCTCATCGAAGAGGCGGGTCTGAAATACATGCCTAGCATAAATCCACAAAGTCTGTGAATTTGGTTACGAACACAAATATCTATGCTGCATGATATAGCCTACCACTATGTCACCCAGCTTAATTAATGAACATCACCCACCCCGTTTCCAACGTGCCTACACAGGCTCTCAATCAGGAAAGCGATTAGGAATGATGCGTTTTCTTGTACCCAATCATCAATCCTGCACGTATCCCCAAAGTCATGTATGATTTGCATAACAAACAGAAAAGAAAATCACCAAAACTGTAGTACCTCCACTGAGGTCATGTGAACTTTGTAGTCTACGGGGTGTCAAGGGTCCTGTGGTAATTGTTGTCTTTCGGTTTGAATTATCAATAGATCTAGGCAATATTTATGAAAGGCCTAATAGAGTAAATAACCCGTTAATTGATAACCTCTCCTAATTGTTACAATGATGACTAAGAAATGAGTCATCTGGGCTGTTGAAATCTCATCTAAGGGCTATAATAATAATGATATTCACTATTATTATTATTACTACCACTACTATCATAATTATTTTTGTTGTACTATCATTATTATTAATAATAATTGTGATTGTTATCATGAGTATTATGATCATGAATTGATTATATTCATTGTAATTCAATTATTTTTGATTAATCAATCAATTATTAATTAATCGATTATTGATTGGTGCCCATGGATCGATCTCACTGCTGTTATTCGAACGTATCAATTAGGGATTATTTGAAACAATAGTCTTATTGAGATTATCGACCAGTTTATTTGTAATAAGTATATTGCTAAATTGCATTGTGCCAAATTTTCCTATACAAGCTGAAGACGGTCAGCCTGTGATCGTGCCTTCAGTGTTGACGGCCCTTCTCCTTGATAGAAGCGGCGATACGTTCTTCCTAGCAACCTCCGTCTATTTCAAAGCTGGAACACGGCCTGTCGGTGACTGTGCTCTCAGTGTTGCCGATTCTTCTCTTTGTAAAAGCCTTCAAGCGGCGATACGTTCTTTCCGGCGACCTCCGTTCATTTCGAAGGCGTGTCGAGACTTACCTTTCTAGCGATGCTCTCTCCTAGTGTATATTTTCGTCCACTGGCAAGTCTCGAGCTTCATGAGGCACTATTTCAATAGAGATGTTATCATTCATTTCAATATGCAACGTACCTTGGCAGTGGCGTGGGGAGCCCTGGGGACCTTCTCCCTCCACCCTCCCTCCCCACTTCCCCAAAAATTGAAATGAGAAGAAATATAAGAAAGAGGGGGTGGGGAGTGGAGGGGGGAAGGGAGGGGTCGCCTGCAGGGTTATAGGAGAGACGGAGATTTGACGTGTTTGAGCGTAGGTATAGAGGTCGAAATTTGCCCCCAGTTTCCCATCATTCCCCTCTCTATATAGATTTTTTTGTATGAATTTGCTGTGACCCTGACCAATGAGATGACAGTGTTTGTGGAGCGTCCACTGCAGATCGCAGTGTCCATCGTAACAACGTTCCGGGTGCACCAGGTCCAAAACTTCAGGAATGGGGTCTCCACTGCAGCCACTGACGCCATCTCCGAGAGATTCATCGAATTGAAAGGCTAGGTCAACGCTACTGAAGATTGAGGCTGAGAGCTGGGAGTCACTGCATACGCTGCATTTAACTGACTGAGACAAGTTTCCCAGTTACTTCTCTGTTCGACTGCCACTATGTGACTGTCCGGTCACAAATTAAAACTTCACAATGGGAAGTTCTGGACCCCTCCTCCCTAGGAAACCCCCTAATACGATCTCTCTTTCCAGTTTGAGCCCTCTCTATGCTCATTTGATACTCCCCGCCATTCTTTTTAATTTTTTATATCCCAACTTTTGAATCTTCCCCATCATCCATCCTCCCTCCTCTCCTTTTTCTCCCTCCTCCCATTCTCCCGGTTTTGGCGCACTTCATTTCCCCGATATTTTCGCTCAGTTTCAAAGCATCCCCTTCCTCCCCCCCTACCCCCCATCTACCCCCTCCCACGGCAAGTACGCGGCTGCCATTTTGCATTTTGAAATTTATCGCTGACATTACATTGACCTAATGACACAGTGTAGAATGTAGCTCAATGAATCTACTAATCTCACTTGACTGTATGACGAAGATCCACCATGTCATAGGTAAACAGTAGGCCTATATTTGGCGACTTCCACGACCTCACTCAACGCTTTGTTATGGTACTTCTCAAGAGCACCAGCACGTGACTCGATTTCTGTCTCGATTAAGACTAAATGGTTCAATGGCATTCATTTACACCTCTTCTCAGTATCTAGTCTATACATGTATCGGACATGTGGGAGTTTGCTAACTAACACAGGACACCTATCACCCTTACAACCTCCACATTATCAAGATACTGGAGGCATACAATGCGGTGACACACCAGAATACCCGGGGAATCTCGAGGGAGCATCTGCAGGCGGCATGGACGCATTCACCAAACTAAGGCATCCCCTCAAGTGAGAGAAGATAGGCTCGTATACAATCCACATGAGAGGTATGCGCAGTGAAGTACAAACAGCTAAGAGAGAATCGTATTCATCCTAGCAAAGACTTGACCAAGAACTGACATTATCAAAGAATCATCCAGTCTCTCAATTTCCCGGGAGAACTTAAAACCAACCTTTTTACTACGGCCTATAATAATGTATAGTCCTGTTGTTGTCACTTATTTTCTTTTTCATTCCCATGTCATAGCTTCTGCAGCGCTTTTGAGCCGACTATGCATCTGCCTTATACATTCATACTATTATTATTAATAATTTTAGCTCATATAGTAACTTCCTGGGATTATCGCAGTACCGAGCAGCATCTTCTGATGATAAGAACAGTTAACCCATTTGACAGTTGTTTGTGAAGACGCCATGAGTACATAGCGCAGTATACGTCATAAAAATACCGGCTGAACGTCTCCGAATGCATTCAGCGAATGCCCATTTCTCTGTTCTCGAATATTGTCCAGGGGTAGTAGGTTCAATTCATGTTCTTCTCCCATAAAAATGACGGTATATCAACATTTTATCAGAAATTGGAATAATTCCCAATATACCTGTAAGGTTCTACCTATATGTGTGGCTTAGTATCTGTCATGTATACATTTCACATATCAAATACTTGTTCAGATTCCACCAAAAATATTAATTGGATCACCTGTAAACACAGCTGTTGCTATGACACCAGAAACCGGATGTTACCGGTATTGTCTTTTTGAACCTTGATCGACTCCGATTGGATACTATGAATTGATACTTTGAGAGTAAATTGGGCCTGTTGAAGTCGAAGAGTCAGACGTTTTGTTGGCAATATTCCGAAATTGTTAGGATGTACAAATACAAAGAACAGGAGTGCCAATGGCACAATAGCTCACCTTTTTATTTGCAGCAGTGTAATACACGTGCAGCGTCGGAAGATGTTCCGTTCGTATGACTCTCAAAATGACTATTTGGGCAGAAGTTGACGCCTAGATTACCGTTGACCTGCAATACCTAAGCACTCTAGGATAAGAATCATCCCTGAACACCCTATGTGTAGCATTGGTATCTGATAGCAATGATCAACTTTTATGATCATCTGATTTGAACTCTTAGAAGGAATTACTCAATGTTTGGCCTATTTTCACAAATTTGGCATAAATGACCTTGATCACTAAATCTCTGAGCATCTGATGTGTAGCATCGGTACCCGATAATAATGGCCAATGTTCATGTTCATCAAATCTGAACTCCAGAGGAAGATGCAATTAGCATATTCTCACGGATGGGCCCAAACCGCCAATTAGACGACCTTGGACCCTATTATAAATACCCTATATATAGCATCAGTACCCGATAACCATGACCAACTTTCATGATCGTCAGATTCGAGCTCTATAGACCGTGGGCCAGGTACCGAAAATATGCTCATAACTTGAGTTTTGTAGGCCACCCGAGGTATCTACACGAAACTTGGTGGTTTTGTACTTTCGGGC
>JAUOBX010294721.1:0-11212 GCA_032360705.1 Eupentacta quinquesemita
TGTTGAAACACGTGGTGGGTGTAACAACAGACTATTGATGCGCCGCGTGTAAATGTTTGGAGAACCAAGCAATGTACCCATAAAACTGGATTGCTATCCCGAGGCTAGCGACGTGCACAAGATATCGAGACACAGAGCAGTGCTTCTGTTACCAGTAATATTTAATGCGGGGTCGAATGACTCTGCACGATAGTTTGTGTGTATGTTCAGAAAAACCGTCGTATTTTCCATGACCTCAGTTCTGTCAAGCAGCTGAAAAACTGACCTTTCAGATGACGATGAATATTTACCTAAGAGGATAGACGAATTGGTTGAGTTACCATACACATGTGAGTGTATGTGTGCGTGTTTCCCATGATATGGGTTAGTCCCCTACCTGCTTGATTTCATTAGTGTTCGTGTTGTATCAATGCCAGCCCCCACCCTCCCTGCTTGAACTCGACCATGTTGGGATGTTGTTCACTTCCGCTGACCTTCCTCAGTGACCAAATGGCTTCTGCTACGTCTCTTCATTATCATAAGTGTTATTGGGAGGTTGAACATGGACTCCTGGGCTACATCAGCTCTTCAGATCCACATAAATGTGTTCGTATTCTGTAAGATGAATTCATTTCTTGTTCTATACGGCAGTACATGGACCGAATCCGCTTTGCGTTGGCCAGATCTTTCATTGGGGTTTCCGTGCTAGTATGTGTCATCAAACTCACCTCTGAAGAAGGGGGGATGAGGATGATTGTATTTAGTGGGTATTCCGTGGCATCACAATATAATAACAAAATACATCAGAATACACTGCATGGGTAGAGAGGATATTCAATGTTGGTTCGACTAGTTTAAACTTCTCTGTGCTACCACTGGTTGGGGTATGGAACGATCTACATTATAGCTATTGCCTTCTGCACACATAATAATTTGATCATGGATAGCACTGGCAGTTCTGCCTGATATGTGCCCACTGACCATGATACATACATGTGTGTCTCCTAGTCTTACCAAGAGTTTGACTCTTATCACAAGACCTTTCGAGTAATTTAAAATCTCAGCTTTCAGGGCTCGGGTGACCTAAATTCCAAAGGAAAGTAATCACTTGCAAAAGAAAGTAATCATTTAGAAAAATAAGTTATTGAATAGAAAGTAATCCCATTTATCTGGGTCCACTGTGGGAAACGTTATAGTGAGAACGGTAAGACTTTTCCCAAACCCTGTAGAGGTCGATATATGCGTATAAATATGACCATATCAATCACATTCACTACAAATTATACTGAAAATATACAGAACGCGGAGCCATATCCTGTGTATGGCCTAATTGAAACATTGATGATAAGGTTACGTTGCCAGTCCCTTGCAACTGTACGAACAGGAAAAATAACCGGTCATAGGTTCAAATAGGCCAACTAATCGATGTTATCATTACTAGGTAAGATTTCACCTCGTCTGGGAGAAGTGGTATAAATTGTTAAAGGCCCCATGCAATGGAGCTTTTCATTCTTGTTATAATATAGAGTTATTTCGCAGCTACTCATCGGTACCTTTCCCGTAAGAATCGAGTGAAACGTTGTGGTGAAACCTGCCTTCGAAGTTGGTTGTCCGGTGACAACATCTCGCGAAATCAGTGAAACGCTATACTGGGCGATGACGTCATCAACTCGAGATAATTGTGTGAACATTGGCCTTCTCTGGATTTGCATCCAAGGATCGAGTAGTATATATCCAAGTCGAACATATATGCAACTCGGCACGCCGGATCCAATCAGCTATAGCAGAATGCGTTATTGAGTTATGGTCACTCGAAAAAGCTAGTTATCACCGCCTATATCTAAAAAACTAATCAAGATATGGAGTACCTGGATCTGTTATTTATTTTTTGCTATAGTGGTAGTTCGGGGCGGCGAACACAATGGTGCAATCTGTTTCTCTACATCTCGTTTAATTATTGAGATACAGGCGGTGGTAACTGGAGAATGTAGCATTTCTAGTGGCCATAAGTGGAGTACCTGGGTATGTTCTTTTTATTTTGCTAGTGGTAGTGTGGGGCGGCGAACACAATGGTGCAATATGTTCTTCCATATCTTGTTCAGTTTCCGAGATATCGGCGATAGTAACTAGCTTTTCATTTATCTTCATAGGTTCTTATTCATCATAGGGTTTTAATTGTTTATCATTCAATTGTTTCCTCGCTTAAAGGAGAATGAAAGGGTGAATTTCTAACCAGTAGGATGGTCTATTGATACTTCATAAACCCTAAAATGACAATCATACCTGCAAAATCTCCCCACATCTTCCAAAAAATGTGAAAAACTAACACGATATGGGGGCCGCCATAATTCGAATTAGGCCATGAGCATACGGGCTCTTTATGACGTATGTCGACCCCTACTCGGTTTAGCGTGGTCATTCTGCGAGGGAAAAAATAGCAACACCTATTTGAGACCTACTCCACGCGGACAAAAATTATACATGCACATTTATCTGAATGAAATCTTCCAAATCGAACTGAAATATGCTTTTCCGAAGAGCCGACATTTAATCAGACTTCGTTTCGTAACATTATCACTCGTAATATGTATGCTATTTTTGGTTGATAAAGCGGTAACTTTGCATCACTGTACTTGATCGCTGGACGAACTTTTTTTTGTTGTAGAGAATGTTGTGACTATTGCTTTTTGCTTTCGTAAATTTAACTATAAATTCCGAGAAAAAGAGTTGTTAGGTTTGACATTTCGGCTATATGTAATGCTATCTTTTTGTCAATTTCGAGATGTTAGATTATTCCGTTAAAATGGCACTTTTGAGCGATGACTTTCAGTGACCTAATTCGACAGACAGTGAATACTCATACATTACGAAAAGTCGTCGTTTATAACTTATCAGCCAACGTAAACATCGCGAACAGAATGTCATACTTTTTGAGTTTCAATTTTCCAAATACGATCACATTTTTACAGTATAAGGACTATTAGTGAAGTGAGCGAAAACGTGAATTGCATTTCGGATAAAATGGAGGCATTCGGAGCGCAGCCATACCTGTTTGAGCCTGAATATACGGAGGAAGAACTGAGGCAATTTGAACAAAGTAGGCCTAGGCCTAACGTTAGTGTAGAAAGTGGCACTGGCAGCAATAACACTAACAACGGTAACAACGTAGATAGGCCTACAGATACTGATAGAAGCACTGACGAAAATCGCGGATCCTTCTGTCTTTGCGGAATGTGCCAACGCATGCCAACCGAAAAAGAGAATGTTTGTTGCAGGGGATTTCTCGCTCAAGCATCACAGCAAGAATGCGTAACCCACACTGAGGACTTTAGTCTTGTGTGTCTACAGGAGCCAGTTCTAAAGGTTGCTTTTGCACAGTTCCTGCAGTATAAAAAGAGGGATCCAACTGCAGCATCAGCGTTGACGAATCGGTATGTAATCAATTGGGAAGTCATTTGAAACAATTGCAGAATACCCTGCAGTTCCTTCAACGCTGAATCATTCGCAATGGAGCATCATTCTTGACTGCACTTCACCGTATATCCATTTTGTTCTGACGTCAGAAGTTGTGGGGTATTCTGCAATTGTTTTTTGTGATTTGTTTATGAGGGAACATGACACGTTATTAGAGAAGTATACTCTTTGCTCATTTGTTCCCATCATTTAGGCCAGTGTGTATTTCATGCTTCATTCACGCCAAAGATTTTTTGCTGCCTCCATTGACTTTTCATTAGGGAGAGGGGATCCACGCCAAAGTTCTTCACTTTTGAGTGCACCAAATGCAGATAGGCTAGTGGCTACAGGCTACAGTGCATACATGTACGTTATTTATAGGGGAACTTGTTACATATTTGCAATGGTGTCGGGTCTACGTAAACAATAAATTATTGCAGGATGAAATAACATAACTTTGTGGGGCCATGACTATTCAATTTATTTTAGGTTAAATAGGAATTAATGTGATTCTACCATATTTCATGCAACAGAAAATAGTGTTAGGAGTTTGAATGTGAATGATGAACACTATCAAAGGAATACATGTAACATGTTTTTTTTAGATATGAAGGTTATTTTTCATCAACAGGGATATAGCCGAGGCCAGGCTCATTTCTTGAGTTTGTACACTGTATGATGGCGGCTTCAGTACTGAGTCCAGGCAAACTTGACCTTCATGCTGACGGCTGACCTCAACTACAACACTGTTTGGTAATTTACGGTTTAGCAGTTACATAATTTGCACCAGAATTTTACTATGTTTTTCACTTTTCAACCAACAGACAGAGACGTCTGATGTCCTACCGGCAACTCGCTCTTTGGTTGTCGCTTGGCCGTACCATGGGAAAGGGGAACCGGATGGTACTCCCTTCTTGCTGCATCACCAGGATTCGCCAGCGGTTTCCCAGTGAGGACTACATCGGGTTCAGAGAAGTGGATGAGGCACTGAGTCTAGAACTCTAGATTAAACTTGTTTTCAGCACTCCCAGGTCAAAGCCTATGACTTTGCTGTGACCAAAATTTAACAAGTGATAACCAAATTCCTAAGGGCTATTTCTTTGATGTCCAGAATAAACTGGCTTTTAGCACTTCCAGGACAAAACCTATGACACAGAATTTGCAAGGACTTGTTGAAGGTATGGCGTACGGACTCGGTTCATTTCTCTAAATGGCAATTTTGAATTATATTCTAGTAAGTAGTCACATGTTAGTAGAGGACAGTGAGAGGCCATTTCAGAGGGGCAAAACAGAAACATGTGTTCCATACATTATTGCAAATTAGGACTCAATTTTATTTGCTCTATATATTTTGTATTCTCATAATAAAATACAGCACTTCCAGTTTTGTGACCTGAAATTTGAGGGGTACATCGTCATGTTTTGTATGTAGCTCCAATTTTAAAACCCTCATTGACTGTTATCACATATGAAAGGTACTAAGAGGTGCATCATGTAGTTGACAAGCCTGATATAGTGGAGAATAATGGGTTTTTTCACTCAATCAATCATATAATGAAATGTTTGTTTTACCTATTTCAGTTTTTTGCTAAGGGTGCCAATTCGGTGGAGAGGCCCAGTATTTACCTTGATCTGTACAGAAAGTTCAATTGAAACTACATATACCACCCTGCCAAAGTTTATTTGGTAATGTTCTTTCAGTCTCAACAAAACAAAGTAGTGAACTATTCTCTTCTACAAAAGTTACGTATAAAATGAACTTTGTAACTGGAAGAGAGAGGTTACCGAAACAGTGTTGGCACTGAGGTTTTTAACTCCTACTTTGAATTTATTGTGGGCGGGATTTGAAAAGAAAAGGAACTTTCAATATTCATACAGCTGCATTACCAGAGCACAGTTTTAAATATTTGAAGAGTAATCCCATATGGGATATTTATATGTTGCAATCACAAATCCCTTCTCTTACAGTAGTTCCAACAATACTCAAAATGATTTGAAAAGCAACTCCCCTGAAAGAGTGACACTCCTAATGGATGCATTTTCACTACTCTCATTCCATTCAACTCTTTCAAAAGTGTCTGTTCACTCTTTGTTCATTTTAGTGCATAAACACCTTGCCTTGTTTAGAGAATAGAATCTTTTCCACTTTTTATCACTCTTATTTATTGGTTTTTGTAAAATAAATTGTTAGATCCATAATTTTCTCTCTCACTCCTTTATATGAGTATCTTAGCAGGTGACCGCGGTTAAATGCGATAGGCTAAGAGGCAGGGCAGGAAATAATATTAGGCTTGCGATGGCAATTCATCATGATCTTGTTGGGTCGTCAGGATTGCTACATTTTACTGAACCAGAGACACATTTCATGAGGCACTCACAAATACATGTTCGGCCGGGGCAGGGGAATCGCCAGGCCCGTCTGTCCAGTCTTGCAAGTTAGTATGGGATGGTGATTATAAGAGTATCCACGACTGTTCATGCTCCTGCATATTATTTGGGAGGGCAGTTCTACAGGATCTGTCACTTGCTAAGCAGCCAGTAACTCGTGTGACCGCATGCCATGCAGTGGCATAGCCAGAGGCCAGGGGGACCCTCTTAGTTGGAGGGCTTGCCCCCCCCTTTAATGGGATCACGGATTGAAGAAAAATAATGTAGGCTCCAGTCAACATTGGCTGATTTTGCCCCACCACCAAAGTAGTTCCCCCTCCTTGCACCCCCTCCTCTTGGTTGATAAGTCTGGCTACGCCAACGGATGCCAAGCATAATCTGGCTGCACCGATCTGCTGCTTATAGTCACATAATGCCAGCCTCATGCCCAGACATTGCTGCTAAGCTGTGTCATCTAATAAAATAGCTGGACATCCCAGCTGCATGCCCCAACCTTTGCGTCACATGCCATCAAAACAAGATTGGCAGGAATTGTTTGCCAAAACCTTTGTTATACTGATTGATTTGCCTAGTCAGTATGGTACTGCTAGACATGAAATCAAAGGATTGCGGGTTCGATCCATGCCAAGTGACCTGTGATTCTGATGATGGATGAAGCTTGCTTCAGGGCGAGCCACGGCCACACATCTCAGGGACAGGACGGTCGGCTGTTTCTCCACCAGTATTAGGAAACTATGGTCTTTCCAGAGTTCCATTTAGGAAATATAGTTTGAAGAAACAAGATATACAGTACTCTACTTTATTCACCCGATCCTTCGCGTCTCTTGAAAAATATTGGCAAGATCATAACAGAATAATCCTTCAGTTACAGAAATGATGATTCCATAGGAATACCCCCAACCCTGTACATAATGATAATCATTCTAGAGTCTTTGTGCCAACAGCTAGGTTATATACGGCTACACCCACAATATTACCAGTACACCGTCGAGATGATAACAGGATAATCCTTTACTTACTAGAATAATAGTTCCATAGGTGATGAACTAATAAAACGGTTATTACTTAGTAGTTGATCTCTAATAATTGTTTGACTGCTAACTCATTGTACATGACCTTCACACTAATTGAATCACTACAACAACTAACTTGTTGTAAGGGCGTATTCTCGGTTTATGTTAGGCTATTCGATATGAGATGAGCCTAAGCTTGACCCCTTCACAAGTTCCTCGCGCTGTCACCGCTGTGTAACCAAATAATCCATCAACATACTCCATACACTTCAGTGACTTCACCAGTTCCTCGCATGGTTGTGAAGTTGATCAGAATTTATTGGTGTTCTGATCCAGTTTATTATCTGATATCTTCAGTAACAAATCATGGAAACCCAATAGAAATCACTGATGAATCAAGTGAATAATTCAGATTAGCTTCCGTGTAGCTTGAAGTCCCGGACTCCCGGCACAATTTACTGCAAGAACTCTATCATTTCTTACATTCTGAATATCATGGGATAGCCCACCTACGAAAGTCCCATCGGCTAAGAGTGGTAACATGACCTGACCTGTTAGTAAACCATACGTATGCAGATTAGCCAATTGACTAGCAACCAATCATGGGTCAACAGGCGACCCTGCCTTCAGACAGCTAAAACCTGTCGAGCTGTGACATCATCTCATCTCTTGTTTACTACAAGAGTAACCTTGACGTGACCTTGTCATGGAGCAACAATTATAGCATGCAGTATTGGCGAGCTGCCACAACAGTCAGTGTGCATAAACACATTTTGATCTCACTGGGCTGTGAAACGGGACTGGTGGTGAGCAATCATTTCAGCTTTATCTGGGGCTGGGAATGGAGCAATGTTTACCGCAGGTAATGCACGAACAGATCCCTTCTTTCCTGTCCGTTTGCGATGAACAACACCCTCCATCATCTTGTACACGTGGCTGTAGCTCTTCTCTTCATATTTCTTCTTTGTAACCCACTGCTTGGTGTACTTTGTGAACACACGTTTATATTGTGCTTCACCCTTTGGCGATGAGCCTGCTCGTGGGCGTTTGATCACAGCTTCCTCCCTGCCAACATTCAGGTTGTGGTCTAGCGCTGCGAGCTTCAAACGTGCCTCCATCTGGGGGAAGTTGAACTCCAGTCTCTTGGGGGCGTACTTCAACACAACGTTGTGGAAGACCTCCAGGCATCCGGTGTGCATGAACTCTGCAACATGGGGCAGGTCTTTGAGCAGCTTCTTGTCTAGCACCACCTTCTTCAGAGCTTCGTAGGGACTGGAACCTACCTTCAGCCATTTCTTCCTCCTCTGCTGATCGTCAGTTAGGGGCGCATGCTGACAAGCTTTGAAAAGCTTGAACCCCTCATCCTCTGGCCAGGCATGGATTCCAATGACATGGTAGGTGATTGAGCGCCACATCTCCAGCAGTAGCTCAACATCGGAGTTGCAGGCTCTAGAGCAAAACCACAGGTGGTTGCTCAGTGACTTTGTCCATAACTGTAGATCTGCATTGGCCTTTGATTTTGCCACACCTCGAAGAGAGCTTGTGATGTTCTTGGCCAGATGGAAGAGGTCAAAGTTGTGGACAACATCGGTGTACTCAGTTCGAAGTATCTTCCTGATCGAGGTGTGACGGTCTGATGCGAATCGCTTGACCTGAAGGGCATGGTCATTTCGCACTCGCTCAAAGCACCTTCGGAATGCTTCTGCCTCCATTCTGACAGAGTTGCCTGTTTCGGTGCATTGGACAAGCTCCATGTCAACGATCTTTTCAGTATTGACATCCATCAAGGTGTAACTGCAGTACTTCGCGCAGTATCCAGGGGAGTCACAACGCCCATCACCAGCCAGGTCTAAGGGCACACCCTGCATGCTTCCAACAACTTCACTCTGATGGGAAGCCCAGAAGTCGGTTACCTCAGGAATTAGGTAACAACGCTGGATGTCATTGAAAACCGGAGCAGAAAAAAGGGATAGATTGAGGAAGTTGGCAAAAGATCTCAACCGCTGGAAGGTCAAACCGGAGAACATGATGGCTGCAGAGCAGAGTAGATTCCCAAGGGGCATCTTGCCACTGACAGGCTGGGAGGCCCACTTGAGAACCTCATGACTTTCATTACATGTCAGGCTCAGAAACAGCCCAGAACCTACAATATGTTTAGTAATATTTACAACAGCATGTTCACACACATTACACTTAACAGCATAGCATAACGTTTCTAATGCAGATTCAAAAACTATATACTTTGGTTCATCTACCACTGATCGAGTCGAGACTTCCTCGATATGGTCTGGTACATCTTCATCAGGGTGGTATGTGGGGTCACGATGCTCATCATCGAAGAACTCCTCATCAACTGGCAGAGTCACTCCATACGTCAGGTCTTTCAGGTTGTGAGGATCACCTGTAGGAGGATGGCTTGTAGGGGTCACGTCCACGTCCATGGCACCACCAGGTGAAGGTACAGGGTCAAGGCCAGGTGGAACCTCTGGGGTACTTGGTCTTGAGCAGTACGCATGGTCCCTCCTGACAGCAGTAACCATCTCCTCAGGTGACAGCACAACTTCAGTCTGGCAGGTCGCAGTGCAGGCTCCTGTGCCGTCTGTCTGAGTAGAAGCATCAGAACGAAGATCCTGCAAAATAATGAAAAATGCTGTGAGATTGATAGGCAGCAATTTTTATTCAAGTGACTTCACAATCAGCTATATTTTTTAGATGACCATCGGGCAGGATATCGGATTAGTTCAGTAGGTAAAGTGTGGGAGGAGGAGGCAAAAAGCCAGAAAAGTTTTTCCGGTGTGTCTGTGGGAGGAGCATTTTGGTATCGGCTTCCCTAAAAAATAACCACTGTATATATATGCTAACAGGGGATGTATGGAGACACCCTTTTTTTAACTGCAACTTCAGTCGCTGGGAGTGGGCCTGCCATCTAGGGGGCTGTGAACCCAAATTTTCTCTGTGTCAACTTATGGTGGCACTCTGCGTTGATAGCAGCTTGTGCCCCCTCGTCCAAACTCAGTGTCCCCTTTGTGCCCCCCCCAGATGAAAAATTCTAACACGTTATATTTAGACTTATATTTAAAATCTAAGGTAGCACGTAGGTCAAGTGCACCTGACCAATTATTCTTGTCCAATTCACGGTGGAATGCCCCTAAAGAAAGATACAAACAATTGTTTACAGGATATTAAATAGTCAGCCAATTTGAAATAACAAACCTGATAGCTATGTTGCACCACCACTTCACTGCCATCGTCTGATGTCTGCAAATCGCACGGGAACCCTGGATCAGTTGAGGGCATTTCAGACATCTGTGAAAAGAAATGTAGCGAGCTGATCAATAGTTGTTATACGTACTCGACTTATGACATGAATCGACAAGTCACCAAGGGAAAAACCTGACCGAGTCCCTTATCTTTTTCTTCACTGTCTGCACACAGACTAGGGCTGTGGGTTTTCGAATAATTGACTATTCGGTAACCGGTACGAGGTATTTGAACGAATACCGGTTAACCGTTAATCGACAACAGCCCTAACACAGACTGCCAATTTTGTAATGGCTTGGATTTGTAAAAATCAAACAAAATTAAAACTGGACATGGGCGGTCAATATTGCCATGTTTACTATGACGAACAACAGTGTGCAGGTACTAACTAGCGTCTGACTCATAATACTGCTAACCAGTTACATATGTGGAGGCCTACATGCTCGCATATTATTACGCCTACATGAGTACGTGAACATATCCAAATGATATTTTGACAATTGGAAACTAACGAGATGAAGAGATAAGTTTCCAGCAAACGGGGTTTGCAATAAGCAGAGGCCAAAGCAAAATGCTGTCTGAAAGTTGGGGGATCATCCGATCATGAGCGATTTGGGGGGTCCAAAGCAGTCCAGACTGCAGCGAAAAGAAATTGTGTGTAAAAAAACATATATCGGAACGCCTTTCGAAAGTTGGAGGTTACGACCCCCGCTCCCACGGTGGCTGCGACCTTGGGCCCAAGGCCTATTTGCTTGGATGCAATCGAGGCCAGGCAAGCAGAGGTCGTGCTCATTCCATGGGAATTTGGAAACCATCAACAAACATTCTATTTTACCATGTAGCTAAGTTACTATATGAACCAGTTTGAAAAAATCCATCAAGTGGCTGGTGTTTTCTACTGAAATACAAAAAAAAAGATTTTCATCCTGTGTTCACTGTGCGTACAGTACAGCATTTCGAAATACTGTACTGTGAGAAAATGTAAGGCACCAGATAACCGGACAGATTATGAATTAAGAGCCAGATTCTGTAACATTTGACCAGTTTGTACAGGGGGCGGGGGGTGATATATGACCCTTCCAGAATCCCTCCACTTTTCCTGTGTAGATAGATACACT
>JAUOBX010294832.1:0-11212 GCA_032360705.1 Eupentacta quinquesemita
TGGACCAATCCCAACCTGCACCCGAGACTGCCATTTTACGTCCCTATTTGACATACGACCAGTGGATCCCAGGATCCAACCGGTTTTGACATGAACCCAAATTCCTGAGGCATATTGAAGTCTCATCCTCCTTCAGTTGGCAAGATTTGGCTCACTGCAGGCTTCGATGAAACCCCACATTTTCAAATCATCTATTAAAGTCATGTTATACTTGCACAATGTGCCTCTTACATGTGCCTACTTCGGGGTTTGACTCAATCCCAAATCAATAGAGATCATATACTTCATAAATATGGGGAACCTTCCTCCTAGTAGTGCCAGAGGAAGCACTGAGACATTTTGAAAAGCCAGTAGGGACTGGGGACCTGTGACTCCCCTGCTCAGGAAAATAGAGTTGCAATTCAGGGACGCCAATATCAACAATTTGGAGAAAGCAATAAACCTAGCACAGGATTGTGATGCATGGCGGATGATAATCATGAAGCGTGTCAGACAGACGCGACTCAACTTAGTACTTACTACTACAACCTCTGAGTATGAACCCTCCACATCCTCGCATTGAACAGGTCTGGTGTTTACTAGGTTTATTTTTTATCTCTGTTGCCTCGGATGACATTTGGCATGAATACAATTGCATTCATGCACTCCATACTGCCAACCTACAACGTTAGTATAAATGCTTCACAAACAGTTAGTGTTTTTTATCTGACCACTGAACAATAGGGATCATGTACTCCATATGGCCAACCTACATGCCAAGTATGAAGATAGCATTTCTGCGCTCACTAAGCCATCATGTTTACAAGGTTTCCTCTGTCGAGCCGAGACCTTGACCTGACCAACAAATAATAGGGATCCACTTATAAACGTGGCCAACATGCCAAGTATAAAGACTTTGCAACCTAGCATTAACATTCACATTCTGTTTACAATTTTGTTGCATTGCAGTGTTCAATAACAGCATTGGATTAGGCTATCAGTTACTAATATCCATTAATTATATATAGCGTTGTATCACTGCTTTACAATGGTCTCGAAGCGTATACAAATATTACCCCTGATCATCAGTGAGGATAGTGAGCATTTCCTTGTTCTTCCCTGATGCACAGACACTGTGCATCACATCATCATGTCCTCTGGGAGACATCCTAATACAGTTGTCACATACGGGGCATGCTACCACTTACAAGTTATTCCACGAGGTTCCCAATAACGCCTAGGCAGGATGAGGCACTGGAGAAGCCAGATGACCGGGATTCTAAATCGCAAGTGACCCGATACTAGCTGCTAATATAAAGGCAGCATGATGGGTAGGTACACAGCAATCGTTCATACATGTATTATGACAGTATACACTTACTTATGGCCCCGTAGGTAGTCGGGAAGAAGTATACGTGACCCAGTATGACCCAGAACATGCTGAGCACACGGATCCCATTCAGGCAGTCAATGTTACGTTTGTGGGTCGCCCCGATCTTCATCAGTTTGGCCAGGTTCCGGTTGAATGCAAAGTCGATGCAGATTATTCTCACGCCGGCTGTGGAGATATGGGAAGGATGGAAATTCAATTTGTCAGGAGGACAACCTGTTTGGCTGGAATTGATTGTTGCATGAAATGATGAAACAGTGTTGGCGATAAGGGGAGGAAAGAGGGATTTCACTGTCTAATTGCAGAAATCCTCTCAGAAAAATAACTCATGAGGGACAGCCGGACAGACCCTCCCAAACATTTGAGATTCTGGGGTTGTTCATTGTTACTGTATATGAGAATCCCTCTCTCAACTTTTAAGATCCCTCACATGGAGAGAGTTCCCTCCCAGCATAAAAAGCTTAGCACCAACACGGGCATGAAATGCCCTGCTTCACTAGTACTTTATGGTTATTCAATCAAGGGCCTTATTCTCAAAGTAATAGTATTATGTCCATTGTACTTCACAGAAAGGTTGAATATACAGTGTGGATTCGCCTTAATGCCAAGGGGAAAGGCAACATATTTCTCTACACTGGCATTAAAAACCACACACTCCTAAATTTGAACACCGTAGCAGGATGCCTCGTTGAGTTGTCACATTTTATGTGAACACATTTCACTTGACTTGGTGACAATATGAATGGGAAGGATTCAAAGGCCACTAATAGAATACACAGTACACTCTGATAACTAACTGCTTGGCAAAAATCTAGAAAACAATAACAATTAACAATCAACAATATTGATGACATTTTATAGAACATTCTAAAAGTCAGATGCAAGTTATAGTTGTTTGTTACAGGGAAACGAGAACACAGTTTTCTTTGACCTGCAGGTTCCCATCGTTGTGTCACTAGGAAGTGCAAGATTGATAGTTTCATTATTTTCACATTTGGATTTCCTCCAAGTTCTGAACAGGAAGTACAGTGGTTTAGGTCACACTGTTGAATCACGCCCCCTCTGCTGAATCACAAGCTTGACACCATAATAAATTAGGACATCATTCTCTAGATGCCGCTACAATATGACTTTTGATATCAATTTGGTTAATAATTTTTAGGGGCAAAGAGGAAGAGATTGACAATTGGGAGCCAAAGTGAAACTACAAGTAGGCTATATAATATTTAGCATGGAAGGTCACTGAAACATCATTTCCTGATGACACATCTATGAAAGGAGTAATAAAACTCAAGACTCGAGACTCAACAGAATTTGATATGATAACTTTAGACAAGGGTAGGCCATTTGTTTGTTGACTGTTTCGATATCCATAAGCTTTTTGATGTAACAGTATCCATGGGAGCAATGGACCAAATCTGAAGCAACTCATTCACAGATGCAAGGATGATTGACAAGCTAGGCAATATCATATCTGGCATGAGAACTAGACAACAGTTGACAGGTAAACTGCCAACATGCAAGGCACCACACACTCAGAATGGAACATGGGGGGAGGGTTGTGGAAGGGGATGGGGAGCGACGGAACTACAATGGAACAATAGAATAAGCTGGCATTATTTGATTTGAACGATGTTGGCGCCTTAGCAGTTTACAGGTCAAGGATCATCTAGTTATATATGGTCTTGCTTTCACCTGATCTGCTGGGCCCTGTCTGCTCTTGCTGGAAGATTCTCGTGTTAGCGCATATTAACTCTCTAACGCTTTATTTGATGGAACTAAAACTTGGCACACGTGTCTGCCCCAGAGAAATCTTGAATGAGTTCGAAAAAGGGCATGGCTGCAAGCGGACTGTGTTATGCAGGTTTCATACAAAATGATCAAGTTCGTCCGATATACACAAAACTTGGTGGGTGTAGAGTGTAGACTCCAGCTGGTCCTGAAAATATGGCAGACATTTGTCACCTGAAGTCAAATTTGCATATTTCACGCGATTTCCTTAACTTTGTCGAATTCGAACGAAACTCAGTGGATGTGGACTATAGTTGGGCCTGAACATGCAACCCGAAGGTAATTTGAAGGTGAAATGCTTTTTTTTTTATTCCATCAGATTTGAGCGAAATCAGCTGGAAGTAGACTAGTAGGGCATCAGAGGTAAAATTTACAAAGTTCAGGGGGATTTCCTGGGTGGTTAAGGCACCTACAAAGATCTGGTTGATCTCTACAACTACTCCAGACAACTGTCTACCCGAAACCCAATTCACAGGATTGTTACTCACAGAGGAATTTCTTAACGACCCTCCTCCAGCCAGTCTCCACCTGCGCGAGTTGGTAGTAGGCTTCAGGCCTGACATCCCCATTGACCTCCCCATTCGGCCCTTCTTTTGGTTGGCCGGCCATTAGAGGGGCGATGTCCCCTGATTGGACGCTGAGCGCACCCGCGGGCTCCTTCTTTAAGTTTGTCTCGATCACGTCAATGATAGTGCCAGCTGTCATCAGGAGGCCGAGTACCGCACATATCATCCTGAGGGGGAGGACAATATGTAATTATAAATATTGATAAAACTGAGACATTGGTTTGTTCTTTCACAAGAGAATTATACAATATGAAGGAGGTCTCCCAAAAAAACATATAACAGCCATCCTATGGGCTGCAACCCTTTATTTGGGTCTCGGAAGAAAACCACCCAATGGTGGCCCTCTGCTTAGATATTAACATGAACTGGGTCCCCTCAGATTGGCCATATTATGTTAGGGTCATGAGTCCATAAAGGTTACCGACCCCCAGTGCGGAACAATCAAACGGAACACTCACTAAATAAACAAGTCAATGAAAGGGTGAGTTAGGTTCCGAATAGATATTGAGAATTTCATTAATCGGACATATCTTCTGAACAATCTACAAGAAAATTCATTTTGAGTTGTAACAGTTTATAAAGTTCCAATTTTTTGTAGATTTTCGAAGGCTTAGCATGCATACTAATTGACAAATTGATTTCTGAGTAGTGTGAATCAGTGAATCACCTATCATTATATAGCGCTGTATACAACTTGCATGGAAAGCCTTAGAAAACAGATAGGACTTGAGTTTTGACTTATGGACAATAGGGATGTATTCCAATGATATTACGCAAATCTCCTGAAAGAGCAGTCCCAATAGTTAGTTTGCTCAATTGGCATGGGGACAAATTTATAGTAACGACAGAGCTGTATTTCGATGATGAGAAATCTCCTGTCATAGGTAATCTGAATAACCACATTCAGTGCAGAATTATTATTTCCTTGTGATCAGAAACTTCCCAGGCCTACAGTGGGATATTTCAATATAACATTTATAAATTTCTAAAATAGACAAAGACGTATGATTTCCGGATCGCTATTACAGAACTGAGAAATGAGAGACTGGAATTTGGACCTTGCTACTACCGAGAATCAGTCTGAAAGTGATCAGCAAAAGCTGACATGAGCCATCCTACCCAATGAAGTGTATTAATTCAGACATTGAGTAGTTGATGATGATAAACTCACATGGTAATGATGAAGCCACCATCATATGGGACCACTGGCTTCTCAACACAAGTAGCGGCTGCGCTGACATTCACTAGATTAATTCCCTCATAGGAAAGGTGCAAAAAATCTGCAAAGGAAAGGTAAATCAAGTATCGTCAATGAACGAGTGCAAATTGATTCACGCATTAGTCCTCCACCTAACAACACTGAATCCATAGCCTAAGCTGCTATCCTAACTAAATCTGCATATTCTATCAGGCGATAGTGACAATTTTTCATGTTGCTTGATAGAAAGGTGCAGTTTCATGTACAAATTTGTGGTTTATGCACAAACCTTTCCTACTACTCCCAGGAATTGTTGCAATTCAATGCTATAGGTTCAATCTACTGGTGAGTGCACATATTAATGGAGCTCAAAACATTATTTGTTTCATTTTTTAATCCACCACTCGCATAGACTTATTCATATGCTCAGATTATGTATACATTGATCATGTGGGAGAGCTTGATCAGGAGATTCCCAACTATGGTGGTTCAAACAAAGAGGTTACGAGCAATTTCAACATTTCCTCTTCTACATCCTTGGTCTGTGCCAATTTTTCTATGATTTGAAATTACTTCGGATCTCCTAATCAACTCAGCTTGGTAGGCCCACTAATTGTACCCGCAGCAACACCTCACCACCATGATGGTATGCAGTGTTGAGGCCGGATTCCATATGTGCGGATGCAGGATGCGGTATACATTTTAGAATCGCTGTTCTGTGGATAAACATAATTTTTGGGATGGATAAAGGCTTTAGGATGATGTACGCAAATTTAATGAATATGTGGCAGCTCATAAATAGGACATTAAAGTGCTTCATAGGGGAGATATTCTGCATAACGCCTCTGCGGTATGCAGCATTAATGCTGCACTGGCACAACGCTGATCCATCTCATTCTAATGAATTGCCACTCCTGAATCTGCTTCCATCAGAGTAATTCAGCAGCTCATACTTGGATTGTATGTTTAATGGATACAAGACCCTGGACTGCCTGGAGGTGCAAGGAGAAGATGTGGTGACAGAAAATGTGGTTTTCTCAAGTCATCTTCTGATGTCTAGTGAACTATTTATATCAATTTTATCTTACAAACAGGGTACACCCCTTGAGTCACCAAGTGGAATATAGTATTAATAGAACGGCTATACCTATCATGAAGGGGGGGAGGGGTACAGTGTACAGAGAGGCATACGCGATCTTTCTTACCAAGGGCCATGCTTAGTCTTGTCAATGAGTATTTGCAATCAGTGCAGGGTATTTTAGCATTATTACCTCGTCCTGCCCTTATGTTCTATCGTCCTTAGAAATGTTTTATAGCCCGTTTGTATTTGTTTTATGTATGTTTCTTTGGGATGGAGTGAACTCCAGTTCCTTCTATGGTCAATAAAGATTCTTATATCTTATATTTCAATGACAGTGGAAGAATGATTAGGTTTATTACTTTATTCAGTGTTTCCAGATATTGTCATTATAAATCAATTCCACCATGTGCAAAAGGCAATACATATTGTCTTCCAAGTTTACATCAGTGTTGTAACTACTAGGGTCGGAAACGACACGCACAAGACTTTGCAGTCCCATAGTCACAGTAGTGGGGTGGCTCGCCGTTCCCCCTCCCTAAGAAAAATCTTAGTATCAAGATCGTCACATTAGGGCTAGTTCATAACTTCATAGTTAGCGCATGCCTGCATGGTATTGGGTCTCAAGAGTGTCATTGACTATGAATTGACCGTAGAAAGTTACATTAACTCTGCAATTCCCTGCAATCAGGGAGGGGTGGGGGTTGTTGCCCAAAATACACTACCTTCTGCACCCATGCATGGTAGCGCTCCTCTTGAGCAGTCTTCCCACGGATTCATGCTACACTCAAATGACCTTGAGAAGACCGCCACGTTTTTACTACGGCAGACATATGTACCAACGTGTTTCAAATCAATCAGACAAAGGGTTAGAGAGTTATGGTGATGATGATCAAGTTTACAGCGGCTACACAGTGCACACCGGTCACATACTTGTTAGCCCTGAGGCGGATTGACAACCCTGAAGGTGACCGCGGCTTAGCAGCAGGACAGGCACCGACTGGTGCGCAGCGGAGCGTGACGTGCTAGTTCTTCACGAGCGATGCTCCCGGAAGCTCACTACTAAGTGTTGAGGTGACTGTGGAGCTGGAGGGGCGGCGGGCCAAGCTCGCTGGTAGTCATGGTGCCCGCATACATACACACACACACATACATACACACTGTCATGACTGCGTAGATTCCTCTGACTTCATCAGAAAAAAAAGAGGCCTATACATCATTTTTCGGGGGGGAAGGGGGGAAAACCCCCCCAACGATTTTCCCAAGGCAGGATCGTCAAGGGAGGTGCAGGAATCTTGCAATCACGCTGCTTAGCGTGAACACTGCTATACATAGTAGGATCCTGGTATAACAATTCAGGATATTAGGTAATTCTAAAATAACTCACCAAGGAGCTCTTGTATCTTGCCGACCACCTCTTCTGTTGAACATTCCCTGGGTGGGCAAATACCCCACTCTATAGGAATTGTCTCCAATTTGAGGAGACCATCCTGTGAATTATTAGAAGGAAACGAATTAGGTTGGCACACATGGTAATTTTCCCGATTTTGAAGACATTGCCAGCCCCTAAAAATATGACATGGTTAATACAATTGTTTTAAATAAATAGGGGAATCTGCATGCTCCAACTGTTCAAATCAGGCAACCCACCTGCCTCAAATTTACCTGTCAAACTCTCTGCCAATTATGCAGATGCAATGCATTGCATCAGCATTCCAGCAAACTCATCAGGCAGGAAACAATTCTTTAATAGTCAAAAATAATGGATCATCATGTAACAGTTGCTTACCGCACAACCCATATACCCAGAATTCAGCAATTGAGTTGGTTTGTTCACACACATTATCATTACCATATTCTACTAAACGCTCAGGGTGGTTGAAGTTTTAATTTATTGGAGTCAAATCCGAGAGATAAGATTTCACATTAGAGGAGCTTTATGGAGAACATATAGTACACACTGTACATGCAGGATTCATATGAAAAGGCCACAAGAAGGTCCAAGGAAAAGATTCAAAATTTCAGTAGGGATTCATTAGAAAGAAAGAGGGCATCCATCGGGAGAATACATTATTTATTATGCAATACAGTTCATTTTTAGTTATGAGCAGAACAATTTCGAACGCTCATTTAACAGCCACTAAACTGCAGAGTCACTAGATTCATATAGGGGGTTGATAGGCACCACCTGTTAACAATTGCGAAACACCTGACAATATAGTCTTTCTACCATTGGTAAACACTCTTTGCACACTCTTTGCAACTTTTACCTAGCATTCCTCAACAATGTACATCAGAAAGATGACCTAATTTCTCTCTCACAAGAACACAACAAATATTGACACAGTAATTCAATAATCAGTCACATGACCATTGACCAGACAGTCACAATGTCACACTATTAAGTGCAATATCATGGCCATAGATCGTACAACAGAAACTCTTGCATGCTTTCTATTATGAACACTTTAATAACACTCATTGACTCAGTCCCATTGTCCCATTCTTGGGCAATCGACCCCTAGCAAAGACGGAAGTTTGCGTGAATTAGCACCAATTTGTCATATGAAAGAGGTGAACAGTTTGCCTACTGTATAGCAACTGGAAAAATGTTCACAGTAGGCCAGGCCAACATGGTACCCCATTATATCTCTGTGACCCATGGAACATCTAGGGATATTTCATGGTTTTGGTAGTTTAACTGCCGCCGTAGCCGTAGCAGTGTTAGCCCTAAGGAATCCAGTCAGGGAGGGATTTCCCTCCTTGGCAATTTTTTTTAGAGGGATTTCTAGAATCAAAGAGGGATTTTCCATCATCATAATGCTAATTTAGGTTCGGGTATGGGCTGCTATTTGATCAAATGAGAGGGAATATCCCTCCATCCAATAATTTTTGAGAGGGATTCCAGAAAAAATAGTCAGAATCTGACTATCCAACCCCTTAGCGCTAACACTGCGCCGTAGCTGCCGCTGGTAACATTAGGCGTAAGGCCATTAAGTTCTGTGAGAAGAGACAAACTTGGGAATCTCTGGATTTTGGTAAATACTGTGGGTAACTGTGAGGAAAAAATTCCCATACATATTTTGGCAACTAGAATTACGACCATGATTGTTAGTTGGCCACACTAGTCAGTAGTGATATGAATCTCCCAGCTGTCTTTACTGCGATGGATTGTCACTGTGAGGTTGTGCCAAGGTAAAACAGGCTTTTCCTTGATACTTGGAATTCAAAACAGATCGCACATTTCCGAAATGAAAGTTGTTTCGGCATAATATATTCTTCTTGCCCTTGCGCGCTATGTACTACTATTGGGCAGCGATTGTGCACTGCAGTTATTGTTGCCACATTTGACATCAGCACACACACACTGTTGATATTTTTTACAGTCAATTGACAGAATGACAAAATTAGGGAAAAGGAGAAGAATACCCAGTAGGAAATAATAATAACAAAGTTAGTTCTTGTGAGAATTTATCACTAAGACAGTCAGAGAAGTGGGAACGAATAAATGATAGTTTAACAACTCATATTTATGGGACCCTTCTTCCTACCTTACCCGGCACTTCAACTCTCCCTCTTTCAAGGGCCTGACCTGACTCAGTGATAATGATATTTGTGCAGGTATGGTCATACTATTGCGAAATAAAACACAGGAACATCCCTTGAGGATTTTTTTACATGAATATGGCAGAACAGCTATCAGAATCATTTCCGACAAAATCAACCCAACCACATATGGGTTTTTTAATCTGTAAATACTTTCCCATATTGGACACACCACAGTGCCTCTTTAAACTCCATGGTCTTGAATTGGCTTGCAGGAACTGTGGGCGAATTCTATAGACATTAAGTTTCCCCTCACTTTCGGGTTGTTGTGGCTTCCGGGTTGTTCATGTCTCCCATTCCTGAGCTATTTCAAACTGAACTTTAAATATCTGGCAAACACACAAAAAACTGAGTGGACTGCCTCTCGTTCATCTTATTTTCTCTAAAGTTTAACTTCACTCATGGTCATCAATTCCAGTATTGAACAAAACTATTTGCCTGTTTGACTGATTTTGAGCCCTCTTTATTCATTCACCTGAGTCCCTAGCCTAAGCTAGGCCTGACACAGCGCCAATCACAATCTCCCATAGCATAACATCTTGCCACTATGGGACCGACCCAGTTTGAACTGGAATATGTAAGGTCCTATAAATGGACTGATTTGATCTTGTACGTATATGGCAGGGGTCTGCAAAATCATCTCAAAGTGATCTTTGAGATGTCACCTTATGCTTTCATGCCATGCCATCATACGATCATTCACCATAAGAGGCCAATTTGTTATACAGTTATTATTCTGATATGACTTCGTCAGACTGTAAACAATTATTAGCAATTAGACTATGACCTGATCTCATCACTAATAAGTATCGAGGTTCACAGTGAGTACAACTTCCTATCTTGGGGTGATTTGGTGGTCATATACATGATGGATAAACTATCATGGAATTGCAGTTTATTTAGGACTTTGAGCCTACTATGTTTGACCCATCTTTGCAGGTCTATCACACCAATTTTCACCCACATTTCGACATACAGTATAACTTTGTTCCTTTCAAATCTCATTTGGGAGTTGGGACCCCAGAAACATATATGTAATTAGAGAAATCATTAAATAATTCACCACGAGATGTCCCAATCCCAATATGTGTCGAGGAACAATGGTTTTTACACAATTGTTTACCCTGCTGTTATTAGATAACAACTTGGAGTAATGAAGTTATAGTTCTAACTAAGTTGTAATGTAATAGTTGAATGGTAACAAACCTGCTAATAATAACCACTCATCACAGAGACAGAGGTGGACTTTAAGCAGACGGGCAATCAGATTGGAAACATACAACACACCAATATAGTGCAGAGTACCAAAAGTTCAGTAGCAATATAGTAAATAAACATGTACTAAAACTATCACTCAAAAGTGATCCAACAGCATGCGATATTAGATCATACCAATTTGACCTCTGATGACCTTGGAAATGACCCCATATATATCATATATGGCTCCTACCTAGCTGAAACCCACATCAGGGACCAATGGATTTAAGTGTGACATAATAATAATAATAATGAGGACTTGATAGAGCACCTAATGCAAAAGCCTCTAAGCGCTTTACAAACCTAAAGAACGAAAACAAAGACAAACGGAAAGAAACAAAAATGAA
>JAUOBX010294943.1:0-11212 GCA_032360705.1 Eupentacta quinquesemita
CAATGATGCGAACGATTGAAGATCTGCCTGGTTACACAACTTCTCCCGAGTATAGCATACGGCCGGCGGATCAGTGAAAAGTGCCAACCAGGGCTTGCCTTAAGGATTTCATTCTGCATAGCAAATTGCTAATCGAATTTTCAATTGCATAGCAATTTACAATTTTCGTATAGCAGTTTTCAGGTTTTGAAAGATGAAAAAACGCTAATAATGTGTATAGCGTGTCATTTTACTTCCATTTTTACCAGGGTCCCCCCCCTGTAGAAGGGGGGTGTAATTTACTATATGGATTACCTCAACAATAGCCATGAAGGTCACTCGGTCAAGCAGTCAAAAGGTCAAATGAGATCAAAGTAAGCCACCACGGGCAGTTTACACAGACGATGTCAAGATGAAAATTGAGGATAAGCCTAATGTGACCTTGAATGACCTTTACTCGGCACCAAATCAATGAGGCTTCTCTACACCATAATTGCAACCAACGTGTCTATTATGAACGGCTTGGATTATTTCGTTCTCTACACCGTCGATAAATCAAATGAGGTCAAAAGGTCACCAGATGCAGTTTACACAGACGAATAAAACCTGAATCGAAACCAAAATATGTGACCGATGGGGTTCTTCCTCTTCATATATTGTAACCTGAGTGCCCAATTTGAACTTGTTACATACTCGCGTTCTACAAATATCGCGCAGAAAAGCATTTTGAGCCTTGCCCCCTCCTGAACTCGAACGACACCAAAAACAATAGGATTCTTCCTATGAACTCGAATTCGTTCAACAACTATCGTTTGGACGAGAGGTGCCACACACACACACACATACATATACACACGCACACACACGCACACATACACACGCACGCACACACGCACACACACAGTCTCACACACACAGACACACACACACATCGACATAGTTATGTGACGGCATTGATTCCCTTTGCCTCTGGCGAGGTATAAAAAATGACATTTCTGCAACTGACTTTGGGTGTGAATGGGACAAATTTGTATTGAGATGAAGGAACCATACATGGTCCTAATCTCTATGGCAGACTACACTAACCCTAATCCCTAATCCAGTACCCGATCCTAACAAAGACATTATTCGATGCCTAACTTTATTTTGGATTAGCCATAATCTCAACAGGTTTCCATTTTTTCGGTCACACAGTAGCGATAACTATTTAACGATAAAATATATCGTTTTGGCGAGTCGGACAGTGAGCGATGTCTCCATCCGATAACGATAACGAAAGAATTGTTGACCAATTACGGAGGAGTTGTTGTTTGTAAACATCTCATATGAACACACTCAATGCCGTGGCACCTAATTTGCATAGTCAACGATATTGTGCATGGGGAGTTTGATCGCTACAGTGTGACAGCACGGATTTTATTGTTATCGTTATAGTTATAGTTATCGCTGCGATGTGACTGGGGCTTCACGATAGCAGTCAATCGCAAAATACCCCCCGGGACAGTTAGATGAAGATGACTCCCTGTATGCGCGCTGCATTTCAATAATTTTCGTTTTACATTCCTAGTTCATGCTTCACGAACTGATTTGCAGTATCCGCATGAACGAACTTCTGGAGCTTGAAAATCACATATATATAGGCCTATGGTAACAATATAGCACACGTGTGTATTATGAAGAAATATAAGCTATTACACTCCGGAGTGTAAGAGAGTGTTGAAGAGAAATATTACAGTCACTATTAGGCACACTCAGAATATACAGCAGGGCCTACAAACCGCAGTTTAAATTTTCAGTCGGCCACATCTGCGTTTGAGATACTCGCGGCTAATGGAAGTTTTTTTGAAAGATGGCCACGCGAAGAAATTCTGTTGAAATATTGTTCCATCAATGGTGGTGAGTAGCCTATGTAAAATATCCCACTGGCCACGGCAAGGGCAGTTTATTCACGTATTGTTAACACGTTATGCTTATGCATGAATAGAGACGGGTTATTTTTTCATAAACATTCGTTATTGTGGTTATATTGTTAACATATTCTACAGCTTGACTAATAATGTGACAGTCAGCAGTGAAATATGTCGAATAAGTGAAACAAACTGTAACGTAAAACCATTGGTTATAGATTACACCGCATCGCAGAATGGTATCCTAGGATTGTGTTATCAACATGTCATAATTTCACCTCAACATTTGATGGACATATCTCTTAAGTGCACCCGGCAAAGGCAAATAGTTTACAGATTCCGCCTCCAGATTGATCATTCTCCGACGAATTTCCCTCCTGGTCAGCCATTTCAGAGACCTAGGCTCCGAAGCTATCGTCTGAAGTCGGATAAGGAGATCTGGGGACAGATCCTCCGGAATGTTTCCTTCACAAAAAGACAGATCAACCAACTGCGCAGCCTCCAAGAGTAGGTCACTGATTGGACAGACATTCTGAACGAGAGGTAACTGCGGCAGGACAGAGAATATATCATGCGTGTCGTTCGTTAGCGTGAACTTTGCGTTGTTGTTCACGAGAAGAAGCAAGATTTCGCGGAACTGGTCTATGTACTCGTCTGTATCGTCATCGTCACTGACCGTCTGCACGCTTTCCCGCGCTTTGGACAACAGACAGTGCAACGGCGTTTCGCCGTAGCAGTTGAATGCATTGGCGTAAGCGCCGTATTTGAACAGCAGTTCGAACACACCGGGATTCATGTGGCTCGAGACAGACGAACAAGCTCGATGCAGAGGCGTGAAGTTACGTTCATTCAGAGCACGAACGCTGGCGCCATTTTTGACCAGCATCTTCATGATGTCGATGTTACCGTGTGCTGCAGCGAAATGGAGCGGCGTGTTCGAGTGGTTGTCCCTGCAGTTGGTATCCGCTCCGAACATGAGTAATATCTCGGTGATTTTAACTTCTCCCGCTATCGCCGCGATCTGCAGGGCCGTCTTCCCGACCGCCGTATCCGTTCGGCGACGTCCGGCAGTTGACGTAACCGCATCCGGGTCGACGCCATTCTTCAGTAGGATGTACGTGTAAATAGCGTTTCCCACTTGTACTGCCGCGTGGAGGGGCGTCAGACCCTTGGCGTCGACGGAATTGGTTCTCGCGCCATATTCCAAGAGAAGTTCCAGGCACCTCGGCGCGTCCCCACGCAGGAGGTGGATCTCGTACCCCATATCCTTGTAGCACATGTTCGGATTCCCGCCATGCTTCAGGAGCAACTCCGCACAGTCTCCGTTCCCTTTCTGCAGAGCTATGTGGAGAGGCGTGAATCCCAAAAGGTCCTCCGCGTGGATATCGGCGCCTCTCCTGATCAAAAGTCCCATCATCTCGATGTTCCCCTTCCTAGTAGCGAAATGGAGGGCGGAGAAACCGCACTGGTCCCGCAGCTGGACGTTACAACCGCACTGCAGCAGCAACTCGACGCAGTCGATGCGGTCTTTGTGAACAGCGTGGTGGATAGGCCTGAGACCAACCTCGCCGAAGGTAGCGTTCACATTCAGCATCGGGTGTAGGACCAGCCGCTCGATTGATTCAAGTTCGTCGCCATTATTGATTGCCTCAATCAACTTTTCCACGGCCAATCTGTGCTCCATCTTGCAACGAATGATCGACAGAACGTCACACTGTGCCCGCATAGAACACCGCTCGCCGAAATGGACAGGAGTGCGATCGAATAATCCGATTTTTGATACTTTTTCATATATGCTATGTAGACATGGTAGATTCATTGGCTCATCGTAGAATATATTCAAAATATAATTACACTACGAAATGATTAGATAATAGGCTATTCCAAAAACAAAATATTTAGTTTCCACTGGAATGATCCCAGTTCATTTTAACAGTTCGTCCAACAATGTTTAAAACTGTAATGAAACTGTAAAATCGGCAGCTCATCGTAATATTTTGCACCGTGTACTAATAAAAAATGGACGTTAAAAATGAATTCCCATATCACGAGTATTTTCTATCCGGAAGACGTTTCCCGCAAAACTTAAGAAAGTCACACACATTGACAGAACGGGGAATTAATCTTTCCTGTAGGTAATGAAAGGTATAGCCCATGTCAGCCTAAAGAGTTCATCCTCACTGAAAAAACTCGTATAGTTCCAGTTTATGATTCAGCGACAGCTTGCCAGTTGCTCTCATTATCCGCCGTGTGAAAATGAGAATGCTAACGGAGTTCAAAATGTAGGAGGAACATGTCAACGTTTGATAGACGATTAGATCGTTTTACTGCTGCTACGATCTCAACCTAACTGTCTAACCAGTGTAACGTAACATGAGACCTCCACATAGCAGTCCTACACTGACAAGTCAACATAGGCTCTAATTTGTTTTGATTCGTTATTACCAGCACTCGCCAAGCCAACGGCAACATCTCCATCACATGATGCCATTGTTTCCAAGTTAATTAAGTAGGCCAACGAGGGAATCACCGCTCCGCCAATACTACGATATAATTATACGTAATTAAATTTCTGACGAAAGAGCACAGATTTCCTTGGCGGATACCCGAAAGTGCCACACATATTATAACAGTTTGGGTATAGTCACTATAGTACGGTCAACATTTGACTTTACCCTACTTCTCCCACAAATAGAGGGAACACCATTTTCAGGCTGTAATGAAATTGGCGCCGGCGTAAACCGTATACGTAACGTAAATTTCCTCATTATCATAACAATCCACTTGGCTGAGTCTGCCCGAGTCAAATACGCAAATGACGCATTCACAACCATAGACGTGAATCACGTGATATCATCACTCGCGTCATGAGGTTCTCATTAAAAATAACAATTGAAGTCAGCGGGGCCTAAAGGTGATATTCATCTGCGAGAATGATGGCTTTCTACACTAGCTGCACCCTGTTTCCTTTGAACCATCCAACTGTCCCAAAAATTTGCTTCTGGAAGACCTGACATGACAGATACCTCTCTAAGTATCCTCTTGTATATTAGTGCTAATGGCAACCAGGCTCGAATAGGCTTATCCTAATTAATGCCTCGCAGACTTTTACTCTTACTAGCTTGGGTCATTGAAATGTCAAATGTTATCGCGAGCCAAAACCCTCTCATTGACTATTTGCGTTGAATGAATACAAGTAACAGGGTGTACAATAACAGGAAACTCCAATTAGCCAAGGCCTACAACGTGATATATGCCTATAGGCACATCATTCTAGTATATAATTTCTCGCGAATTTAATTCGGCGAGATGCTGTTGTAGTTCTTCTCTTGTTTCACCTCATAGAAACGAACACATGCAGCTAAAACTAAATCAAGCGTGTAGTCTTCTCGCGTTGACTTCAGACGTTCAGAGGTTGTGACATATATAGGCCTATAGCCCTATGGATATACATATAGGCAAAACGCCATACATCAGACACTACAGGTAAATACAATGTCATTTCCACGTAAGCTGCAGTTGCTGGGGTTCACCACACGATGAAGCCGACTCAAAATACATCCTCGTCACATATAAATTAACAGATTTCGCAGATTGGTTGCGTCGCTAACTCAATGGCGAACCTATCACCTCTCTCCGGGCCTACGAAATAAATTCCAAGAAGCAAATTTGATGCACAAATGATATGGTTGGGCACTGTTTTGGACAGCCTATATAGGCTCACTGTCAGTGTGAAGGTTACATCGCGTTAGCAACAAGACGAGGGGCCTATACTCATATGTGGTGCAGCTGACTCATGTTCATTTAATTGCATGTCGGGGGATAGGCCATACGACTCTGCCACTATAGCCAACGCACACGTCCACTGTTGCCTCGTCATTAGCTGACGAGCAGCTATGCTATGTCAGGAATGCAATTAGGCTCCACGACACTTGCGCTCTCCTCTACGAGCGGACGTTTTATTTGAGAGTGGCAAAGTCAGCAGTCGTGCCAACTTATTGTCAGAGTGGAGGTGTTTTTTTTGGCCAAAACCACTCGTCCCAGTTGTTTATTGGCTGTTGTTGTACACATTTAACATGTGAACTGAATATTGCAGTTAGATTGTTCTATATTTATTATTGCCACATTGACGGAATAATTACTGCTGGCTCGCTGATATTGTTATCGCTACAACACTGGGCAGTGAAGCTACCAACTAAATTTTAGCCTGTTCGACCAAACATTTTGGACTTGTGTTTACAAGGGTTTCGGATTTTGAACTCAGATGACCTTTGTGGACCCGATGACCTGATGTTGGAAATAGTCCATGTAGGCTACTCATCATGGGGAACACAGTCAACACACACACGCAGCCTATACGTAAGTATGAACCAGTCTATACGTACACGCAGCCTATACGTAAGTATGAACCAGTCCATACGCACATAGTGCCATTACTGCATATAGGTTCCTCTGACTTCGTCAAGGAATAAAAAAAGTCAAAACATTTCGCTAATCCACCCGAGACTCGTATATATCAGTGAAATTATAACTGGCAATTTGATAACAAACCGGTTGATTAGTCAGAACCGTGGAAGTTGTTGGGGAGTAACAATAAATCAATCTTGGAGGAGCAATAAATCCACGATATGGCATACACCACTCTTTTCCATGCACTTCAAAATGTTGCACTTTGCAGATGGGAGTGACCTAATTTTACGTGTTTACGACAGAACATTGGAAAACTGCGAAATGACGGGAAAGATGATTTGAAAATGGTAAACATATGTCGTAAACAATGCATTCCGTTTCGTTTTCGTATGGTTCTCCGTGAAAATCAAGTTTGAAATCATGTTCAGGTTCCCTATATCCAATGACATAACCAATCAATTAACATACAATATTTTCCTCAAATAAAACTGTGTGCAAAAGTTGAATCAACAAGTCACCACCCGTCAGCAAATAATGAAAAAAAAGAATCACCGGAAATAATAGGCCTTCATATGTATTTTGTTTATACATCTATAATTGAATACATTACTGCAGAACCTCTTAGGAAAAACACGAATTTTCGTACAGAAAGTAATGTACACGAATGCATACACACATCTTCCGTCGTACACGTACATAGGCCTTCCTTCTGATAGCAATGGCTATTTTCATGCGATTCTGTGTTTTCTTCCAGATTTCACCAGAACCCGTGTATCAAAGATGTGTTAAAATGAATGGAATTATTGAGATATATATTTTTTTATAGCGCCTTATTACTGGGACCTGCTTTTTAGTCATTTCCCCGATGGGTAACTTTTCAGAAGTAGACGATGATTAGTCCAACAACGAGACCACACCGATGTGGTATGATTCCTTGCCCTATTTTTGCTCAGTTTTGTTGTTTAGTCGTAACATGTAAAATGTGTGCTTCATAATTTTTGTCTATATAATGGTAGTTCATATTTCATTTTCGGAATGGGTAATGCCTAAAACTATTTCAGACTTGGGATACTGGCCCACAGGGACATGTCAATTAGGCTACAGGTCATGTAGGCTGTTGATGTGAATTTTTCGCCCTGCTCCCCCACACCACCTCGCTAAAAAATATGTCTGTCTATTTTCAATTTAAATTCATGATTCTCAGTTCAAACTATTCCAAATAAGATGTATTTGTCACTGCCTATAAATTGTCCTGAATTATCCCAAACAATGATATCAAGGGAATCTATTAATTGCTTGTTCAAATTTATTGGTCACTACAGTATAGTCGTGTTTGTTCAAAGGGGTGCATGAACAATATAGTGGCGTGGGCAGGATCCAGTTGAATATTGTTTACACAAGTGATTAATTGATCAAATAATATCAAGGAAGCAACACTTCACTGTACATTGAGTGTATCCATTCTCCCCTGTGAAAAAATGGAAATTGTATTTATAAGGTATTGAGACATTGACCTGACCAAAAATTGTTAGAGATTGTGTACCTCATATGTCTAACATACGTATACCAAGCACAAATCCGGTATATACACATTTGCATTCGATTGTTATTCTGTTTACAAGGTCTAGGACTTTGACCTCTGTTAACCTGATGTGACATTTGACCTGTCCGAAAATTATTCTGGATTATAAAATATATATTAACAGTGTCCTAGAATTATTCTGGATTGTGTACTATATATCAACATTGTCCTAGAATTATTCTGGATTATGTATATATATATTAACAGCCTACATACTAAGAATGAAGCCTATACACTAGTGTATTAAATAGTTATGCTATTTACAAGGTTTCCAGTGTCTATTATGATATTCTATACTGATTCAGTGTTTGTGCTGCATTGACCTTCCATGTGCAGATCGATAACTTGAGATAACTTATAACAGGAGCGTGGTGTGATTGACTTCATGGATCGCCTCAACAAAAAGAATCTGGTCGTCACAAAATATAGCCCTATTGGGTCACGGTCAAAAGGTCAAATGAGGTCCAAAAAGTCAAATGAGGTCGGAGTAGGTCACCAGATGCAGTTTACACGGACGATCGAAACTTTTCATCAAGCCGTCCCCATGAAATAATCCGCCTTGTCAAGATATAGGAGGATAGTCCTACTGTGACCCTGTATGACCTCGACCAGACACCGAAAACTATAGGATTCTTCCTCTCCATATATGGAACATATCCACCTAATTTCAACTTGTTACATGTTTGCATTCTACCGATATCGTGTAGACAAAAAGTGTCACATACGCAAACACACACACACACACACGCACACACTCACAATTGCAGGACTGCATAGATTCCTCTTACCTTCGGCAAGGAATAAAAAAGACAGGCTTGTAGGCCTAATACAAAAGTATTCTTGGTGGCATTACACATTAACGGTACACGAATATGAAAAGAGGACAGCAAAGAAATCGATGGACAGACGAACTGCAGAACTTCTCGGAAGATAAGGACCGGTATACCAGCCGGCCTAAGACCGTGACATATTGAGACATCATACTCCCAAAATATAACACAAAATAGGCACTTTTGTCAAACAAGGTTCCTACATTCAATATTATTTACATCTTAGTTTGAGTAAGGGTTGACCCAGTTCAAGTACCGTAACGAATATATTAAATGTAAGGATTTTACTTCAAATTTATGGAGTACTCATTTTACTTATTTTGTGTCATCTATTTGGTGTGTACATGCTCCATCCTGTAGTGGACAGGTGGATCGACAACAGCTGAAGAGTCAGGCAAGTTAACTATATACACAACGATGAAAAATAGCCTAAGCATACATGGACGTAACTGTGGTATCAATATAAGAGTTGACAGTTCAAGAGCGGGAGCGTCTGACTATCTTATCACACGCGTAGACATACTCTCGTCTGGCGAGATTCCCACGACTTACGTTACGTCACTCTCCCGAAGAAGTTATACAAGGCTGGCTGTGGGCAATTCCATGAAAACAGGGACAGATCCCAAAACATGGAATTTGAGATCAAATTGGAGATCACACAGATCATGATGATCATATGGTTATGAATGGAAGGTGTCGTCAAACCCTTTCATTCGCAACTACTCCCAGCTGGATTCAATTATATCTTGAAGTCTTTTCAATTTTCTGCGATGATTTCCTTAATCTAACAAATATATTGATAGTATTGAATATTTTCTGTCGTGTTCAGTTTGAGCAGAGATATGAAAAGAAAAGTAGTTTTTCCCTTGTCCATTTGATGTAACGTGAGTCACGCTCGATTAGGCATCAATTAAAATGGAACAATGCAATCTACTAATTGTCCCACATTGCAATTCCAAGTCTTTGGCCAACATGTCCTTGAATAAGGAACATGAGATGATAGAATGCTTATAAATTGTATATTTATAGCAAAATCGGTTCTTCAAAATTGGCTGGAAAGTAACGTGAGTCACGGTGGAATTGCCCCTGTTACCTCCAAAATAAAAGTTGTATCTGTTTGGCGGTCTCCGAAATTGTGCCATATATATTGTCCTGCCTGAACAACCCTCCAGATGGTATTTCTCTACTATAGAATATTCGCTATGATGTCGTACTCACACCATGCGTTATCACCATGCAGTTTATTCCTATCAGACTATAGGATTACGTTCAGACCGATCGCGATATTGATGACAATCGAAGAGTTTCAGGAGGATGGCCATGACTGAATCTTATATGGAAAAGAAGTTTTCGATTGACTTTCAGGAGAGCTAGACCACCTGCTCCGTATAAGGCCCATTATGGTTCTGACAGTTATGGTTTATGAATGTATATAGGTCATTATTGGTGCGGGCAACAAAGCAGCAGTTAAGCAGCTCAGATAGTCATCATGTTCGTTCGTCTGTTCGTCGGTTTGTGGAGTTTGCCACTGGCTAGGCCGAGTTTCACTTTTGTTTGTGTGGTGTTATGAGACTATAGGATATAGAATTTCTCACAAAACCTCCCTTAGCTCACATTACTAACATTCCTCAAGCAAGGAGAGGGAACCTGTCTGTAGGCCTGCCAACAGCCAACACTCCATGGCCCACTTTCCGAGCTACTGGCCAAAAATCCAACCCCCAAAATGTCTTTCAGTCAATAAGACAGTTAAAATTAGGATATATCTATTATTATTATATGTTCACGAGAATACAGATTGTCAAGAAGATAGCTGGACCATATCTGGAGAATGTATCAAGGCAGGGGAAGCCTTCGGTAGTTTGTGTTTCACGCCGCGATTTGTCTTGCATGCTACATATCTTGACGTAAAACATGTTGTAGCACGCTTCACACATGTTACGACTGAGCAGTAACAATTTACACAGAGAAGGAAAGGAATCTCATCGCATCTTAGTGGTATTGTTTTGGATACTTGCCGGCAGATGATCGGATCTATACAAATCTCGACGAGGGTGCAGACCTGGGAACTGTATACGATGTCAGCTGCGGATCGTTCACCAGGTTAAACTTGCCCCAAGTCTCCCGTGTCTCGCTCAATTCTCTGACGTTTTGTGTGTGTACCCTATTCAACGTAATAGTAGTACGCCCTCTATTTATGCTCTTCTGATCCGTGTGCGTACATATAGGGGGGGGGGGGGGGTAGATAGATCACAGGATATGCCGATATTAGACACTTTTTAAACCTGTATTAGACTCACGAGAGACTTGGACAAGTCTATTACCAGGAACTCCAATTACCCTAATGTTGAGGTGGGGTATGTACACGTGACAACGACTTGTGAACGGCCTACCCTTTGGGGATCGGATTAGTTCAGTGGGTAGAGCTCTGGACTCGTGCAAATCATATGGTGGGAATGGGTAGTTCTCATGGCTGAAAAAGTTGCCAAGTTACCATGATCATCTCT
>JAUOBX010295054.1:0-11212 GCA_032360705.1 Eupentacta quinquesemita
TAATCTTCAGCGATTCATTATCGTTTGAAGATTCATGCCCGAGGCGTGGTATCCGTAAAAACCAACCCCTTCACTGGAGTGTTTGTACTAGAGCGGGGCCCGTTGATGCAATGAGCGTTTCCATTGAAATAGACACATTTATAATATTGCAGAAGATACGGTACCACGGGAAAATAATGAGCCGGTTCATAGTTTCAAATGCGCATAACCACAAAGACTAGCGAGAACATACGCAGGACAGTGTGTGGAGAGTGTGGAGAGTTCTTCGAACTATCATGCTCCGTAAGAGATGATTTTGACTTGATTCCATTTCCAGAAATGTGGTTGTCGCCATGTTTGTGTTGGGGAATCCTGGTAAAACTAAGTGCTATAAATGTTCTATTTGGGAGTTTTGAAAAGAGCACCGAGGGGATAATTATACATTATACATTTTTGTTAAAAATCATACATTTTCGTTTATAGCTACAATTTTGTTTACAATCGAACATTTGTGTATATAATCATTGCAATTTCGTTTACATTCATACAATTTTGTTTACAATAATACATCTGTGTTACGATCGTGAAACGGTGTATTGATGAAGAATAATCGGTACTATGGGACATCCCAGCCAGCATATGCAATATTAAGGGCCGCTACGTATTTTAGTATATTCTGGTATATTCAAAGCCCTTTTTGCCTGAATGGCACAGACAGTTAGGCGGTGATACAGAGCATGATCATGTTAACTACTTCTCAAAACTGTTGACCTCTTGTTATGGAAATGTTTTCGACGGTTGGATGTGTACTCGTACGGCTCCTAGATGAATACAGATGATGAGTGCCCTCCAAAGCTTTGAACAATTGAATAAGTTGTCTCAAATAATCAGACATGGTATCGTGATCGAGGCATATACTCAGCAAATTGAACTATACTCATAAAGTAACTACAAACTTACATTCGCAGGACGGCTAATATGTTTGTTTGGAGATCGTTCCTGGGATGTTGCGTACAGTCTGCGACAAAAACTGAAATGCTTATACCTAAACCAAACTAAGCGCTGTTATTGATGAAATACAACATTCCCCGTAACGTGTGAATAATAAAAATTAGATTCGTCGAAAACCAGAAAGACAGAAGGCATAAAGATTCCTCGACTTCATACCTGTGTTGTTCTCTAGTGAGCTCAGATGATTTTGAGATGAGCTCAAAACGGTTGGTTTCATGTACTAATGTGGGGATCAGGCACATCAAGTATGAGATTCAGCCACATCACGGCGGGGTCAACAAGTTAGGCATCATACACAAACACACACACACACACACAAGGAATAATCACTAAACCAGTAAGTAGATACTCGGTAATGTTTATAGTATGATATTGAGTGCTTTCAGCAAGCCCACACACAACTCTTATCCAGGGGGCTGATGAAAAAATGTGAAGTAGGGCTTTCAGTTTCTAATGTCTAGCCGAACAATTCGGTACAATTTTACTTGCCTCTCTCAGCGGCATGTCATCTGAAGTTGAAACTATAGTAGGGATATTAACAGTCATGATTGCCTTCAAATATTGAGGTTGCAGTGACGTTCAAGTACATTCGGAACGACACGCCTGGCCATTTCCATCATTTAACAATATTATATCTGTCATCCTAGAGAAAGTGGGAAAGAGGGATGAGTGGTAATCGTTCGATTCTCCTGAGAAAAGCAAAGAGTCCTCAAAAGCGCCGAATCCACACCCAGACATCGCTGGGATTGTATGAATATGTACTCGAGATTCACTCGGATATCGTCGTTCTTCATATTTGGAAGTTTTCAGTTGGCAGGTCCACTATCTTAGACCATCTATCCAATGTTAGGATAAGCTTCCAATACCGTCATAATGATATAAAAAAATCTGCTTTCAGTTGCATGTCTATTTTTTTGGCTACAAATTCAGTGAAATTATATCCAGTTTTGTAATACTGGTACATGCGCCAAATCTCACCGACACAATGATTACATTTGATTGAAAACATGACGCGTTCACATTGTTGTCGACTCGAATCTTCATTAATCATTGCTTGTTCAAATTATTATTATGGCCAATCAATAAATCGGTGGGCGTATTTATCCTTTATTATTGATATTTCAATCTTAGAGAGCTACAGCAAGCAGAACCATATACCCTGTAAGAGACAAACAAACAAATTCATTATCCATGGACTACGGGCGGGTTGAAACTATGTCTACTGCGGTGAACGACTTTCATGTTAAATGTATAACCCGTTCCATATTCCAGTTACTTATGATAGCATCAGTTCAGCGATCTGATATGGAGATGAAGGATGATTTAGCAACGCATAAACCGCTATGCCAACTCTGAGACTATCATGCAATTGCTGCAGGGTGCAGTATTACAGATGAGCCGATTGTAGACAAGGCTGTGGTTGAAAATAAATGTTATGTTTCAGTAGGTCGAGAGATTTGTAACAACCAAGCATACGGTAGCATAATTCCAGGACAGTGAGAACACAACGCGTCAGCAAAGATCAAGTGCAAGGTCACATCCCAGGCATATGATCCCATTAATGATGAACAGAGTTTTCCCGATAAAGAATTCAGGCCTAGCCGACAATTATCACTAACTGGCCTGCGCCATTACAACATTGCAGCATACAGTGCACTGAGGCTGGACAGCATGAACCACTGCGTGTACGGTCTTCCAAGCTCTTTCAAACTCAACGACCATTAACTCTACCATCTCTGTAATATACATGCCATGGAGTAGTGGATTGTTGAAGTTAATTTTTTCTCACGTAAAAGTGTTATTTATGTCAAGATTAGTACGTCTATCTCATTCGTTCGATTCGCGTCAATTTCCACCGCTGGAAGCGAGGGCAACCAGTGGTCGAGGAACAAGACCTAAGTCTACCACTTCGTATTTTAGGCTTCGTGAACTCGATTGACTTCACTCGTTCAATTGCATCCAATCCTTATATAAATTGCATTACCCCGAACATGCATTAACAGTTGAAAGAAGTTAACACTGCTGAATAGCGCCGGGTTGGGGCTAATACGCATTGTCACGGAATAACTCGTATATTTGTCTACACTGACCTTATTTCTAATCCCAATCTTTATCCCAACAAAGACTATAATCAGGCCTTCACAACAGCAGTAGCCAATCAGGAAATACCTTCCGAGATAATGAGCAGCAGCACGGCAGTTTATACTACATGGAATATATAGTTCCCGAAACTGTTCCACTTGTTTCGCGAGACATGGAAGGTTCAACGCACACAGCAGCCTGATACGTTCCGCAAAACATTCGTCTCAGTGTTTCCTGTTTTCAGCCAACGTGCACGGACACCCTAAATGCCGAAGTGCGTATACGTTGCTGTCCATGTGCGTTGGCATCATTGCGTCATAATCTCGAAAGTGATCCTCCACCACCTACCATTCCATAGCCGTTTTTCCCATTTTCATCACACGTGGGCTGACCCACTACTTCATCTCTCCAATTTATGACAATAAGGATCGAACGCTCGAGCTGTACCCATTGTAATGTATAGGTTATTCTCCACCGGGTGTAGGTTGAATAGAGTAGGAATTATAGTTGCGCGAAATCATCTCGAACGTGGTAGGTGTTAATCACCCGGCTGCAGCTTCCTATGAAGTATTTGTAGCGATATAATGGTGCAGTGTCCTACTGTCGTTCTCAAACAGTTATCGTGTATATCATGGTATCGAAAGTTGGCTTGATGACTAGCGACTATTCCTCGAACGAGATTGGAAATCCCGCAGGTTGCCAGTCACCTAATCGATTCTTGGGTATGACGCTATTACCTAATCCTATAGTGTGGCTGACTTCGAGTGATTCCCACGAAGTGATGCAGGGGAAATCGGGTGTCTTAGCCAGCTGTTCCGAAATTCATACTTGCTGTACGCTGAACTGGATAAAAATGAGATTTAAACAACATCGATTGACACTATAGGATAGATCATAGGTTATTTCGAAGTTCAAAGCTAAACGGAAGTTCATTGAATTTAAAAAGAAATGTCAGTATATTGAATCAATATGGCATATGAGTACGGCACGTTTATGAACGATATTCCAGTAAATTGTGTAGAATACAGCTAAGCATTATGAGATTATGGTTACAAGCTTAGGCATATCTGACAATCGCCTAGAAACTGCTGTTGTAAAATCCCGTAGTGACAGGCATATGGTTATCGCTTATCGTCACATAGGCTATGTCTGCCATAATCATTGTAACTGTCACATGAGGTAATCTGGATGATTATTATCAGCGCATACTTTAAACCATTTGGAGTATATATCACAATTGATCTGCTTTGAGCGACATACCACATGGTACTTAACAGGAACTAATTGATGCATGTGAATGTGATATGGAGATGCTAGGTAAACTCATAGCCGGTTGTTAGCAAAGTTCAATTGCGGCGTGGCAGCTGAGTGCATGGCGTTGCCACTCGCTGGAAATTATCAGCCGTATACGTTTGATGTTGCAATTTGAATTACTGTATAACCTTACTATTGTGATGATACAATAGAGCCATTGGACAATGCCAGCTGGAGGACAGTAAGATATTGTTTGTGAAACTAATCTGCTAACATCTATTTTGACTCTGTTTTTCTTCTCGGCCCTTTCGTTGACGTAACTTCCTTGAGAAGCAATAATGCCTTCATATGTTTCGCTTTCATATGACATAATATGACAACACTCTCAAGTAGATCCACCCTCCCACTTGTGGCGACTTGATTGCTTGTGATAACCCCTCACAGTTCCCAGAGTGAACCCTCTTCAGTGTCATCGTCAGCTCACTTGAAACCTCGTCGCATCAATAAACTAATATCGACACAGGCATCTATCGAACAAATGTTTGCCTGAAGTAATTGTTAAACTTACGATGACTGATATTCCGATATTAGTTATTAGAATAATTATACAGTTCTGCAACCGCTTTTCAGTCTCCATGCAGTTACAGTGTTCATAAAAGTGTGACTATCATGAAGAAGATTAGGAGCCACCCTCCCGCCAAAGTTACATAGACTTCAACTTGGTATGAAATAAACAATTATCGCCACGAATCTTTGATTTTTGCAGCCTATGTTATGTGATTCGATAGCAAATGTGCACGTTTCAGGAGGATTAGTAGTGTTTTAGGAATCCTTCTTAGCAGTGGCTTGAGCAATTCCGGTATTGGCAATGAGACGATCAGGTTCGTCCAATCACATGCAGACCATACGGACTTACCAAGGTTCTACGAACCAACATAAGGAATTTTTAAATGGGCAGGACAATGGAGAGAAGTGATACTGCGTTGTAGTGACTCAAGAGGTGTTTTTCTCTCACGATTTGCCACTTAGGCAGAATGATAAAATATGTGATCTATGATATGGTTTTATCTAAAGATATGAAGAAGCAAAACATTCTGGTGAGAAAGTGACCATGCTATTTTTATTTAACTAGGATTGGGGAAGACCTTCCTGTAGTTGCAATATGAAGCTATGACTAATGAAGGTTATCTGGAAATAATAGCCTTCATGCATGCGCCTTGCCAGAAATATCAACGAAAAATGTATAACATTTTCAGGAGCTCGGTATAAGATGAAGGCTGAATTCAGGGAAATGGGATAATATGTTGTTGTTTTCCGTTGTTGTTTATGCAAAGATATAAATCTGAATATGTCATACAATGATCCCAAAGTTGTGTACTAGAAGAGTATTGCAACTAGATTCGTCGATCAGAAGGAGACTTGTGTGATTCTCGGAAATCCGGGAATTTGTACAAATTATCTGGACAATATTTTGACCAGACTGCCAGGTATAGAACGAAAACATATGATGTCCCGGGTCCGTGGAACTCCCTTCCGGTCGAATTAGGGTCTCTTGACTATATCGATTTTCCTTCCTCACCTTGTTGTTTTCACTGCCCTTCCTGCATTCATAAAGCGCAATAAACATGTTGTGTTAAAGTTTGTGCTAAATAAGACCAATCAGTATTTATATTATTATTTGAGTCTACAACATACAACCGATATGATATCTCTACTGTAAGGGACTAGTAATATTGACGACTAGATATTACGACTTCCCAGGTCAGTGCACACGCTGATTCATGGGTTGACCTTATTCCCGCATGATTTCTTGACCTACCAATAACTGCTCTGTAATTTGCTCTGGATGATGACGGTCGAGTGATTTTTGTCCAATAATTGATGAAGCTGAATTATTAAAAAGGTCTAAAATGACAGATTGTTCCGACTCGTGGGAATTTTCTTCTGAGAACGCTGAGAAATACAGAGGAGCGAGTTGCTTGTGGTACATACCTTCTGACAAATATATACCAAGTAATCTAAGTAATGAGATTATACTGTAATTAGGATGGACGATGGGTGTCCAAGTAGAATGTAGGTCTATAGAACAACCTCTACAAGAGGATTTTTTGGGGGACAAGGTCAATCGAGGTAAAGTGAGGTAATGGAAGAAATACGTTGTTAATAATTTCCTCAACAAGATCTTCTTCCTAATCTCTTCCTATTGGTCTACTATTAAAATATAACTTTTCTTTTCAGGTAATGGCTAATCGAAATACAGAATGTTAAAAAAAATGTTCTAACGATTAGGTTGCAATCATCAATGCTCATTTCCAATTAGGTTGAACCCATCAGATGTCAATCAAAAACGTGAGCACTTGTACCATCACCCAATGTCTTCGCCAACAAACACGTTATAGTTATCAGAACACGATACACATTTAATAACTCCATTATTTTATCATTGGTGGAATGTAAACCCTTGGACGATTTTGAGAAAAAAAGGTGAGAGAGTACTTTTTTCTCGAAAGCATTCGTCACGATTGTCAATTGTTATTTACAATATCAGGAAACCGTTGATAATAATAATGCTGGTCCGTCTCAATATTCGTGGCCTTTATCATTAGTTATATTTATTTATATTAATATGTATTTATATATATATAGTATAGAAAATTGTGGCTGAAGTGTGCTGTACCGTGGAAAATTTACTATGTCGTATTTCGTTGCGAATTTCGAGTGAAATGAGGAACTAAGAGGGTTAAGTTTTTAACCAATAATGGATAGATTCCCTGATTTATTTCAGCTAAACTTAATTGTTGAATTTCCTGAACTAACGACTTGGCGCACGTGTCTTTCAATTTTCTTAATGAATGAAACCACCTCTCAATGGATTATGCAGGTCTCTTCCACCGCTACATATCGTTGGATTGATAATATACTGGCTGATGTACCACGGAGGGGTATGTTTATGTTTCCTCATTTGTTATACTCGCCACGTCATCACGTTACGTCATTTCAAGTCAGAAGCTGATGAATAGCTATTAATTAATCGGAAACCTATTTCCGGGACACTCATCAACGACAGTGATGTTCAACTAAGTCCATCAAATATATCGTTTTCTTCGGCGTGTCTTCTGGATCCCTTGGTTTCTCACTGCGTATCGCTGTTAAGCGATTTCGATTATTGCTCCTTTCTGCGAGTTGTATTTAGCGCCCACATGCTTCAATATTATTATTATTATCTTACATGTTTATAATTGATTATACCTGGGGTTATTGATTTGTAAGTGCGAGCAGATTGTGCCAGCCGGAATCAATGATTTTATTTTAGCGTGACGAGATGTTCGTATGCCAAAAGGTTTGTTTTCTCGATAGATGGGTAAAAACGCTGTTACAGAGACAATTCACATATTATGATAAATGGTCATTCGAACTCTTTTCTACGCAATCCAACCTCCCTCTTGCAAGCAAAATTTACCACTTTTGGGGTTTTTACACTTGTATTTTGATTGTTTCATCACCCTATTTATCATTGCCTCTGCCAATGCGAGAGACGATACCCCAACATGTTAGTAACCTTCTATTAGTCGAGTCAATATATGGCCAAAAATACCCCTACCCCAAAAAATTGCAACAAAAGGTTTTTTGCCTAAGGTTGCTCAGCAACTCCAGAGAAAAGTCTCCCAGAATCAGACCCCGGGAGGTTAATTTGCATATTTTCAGAACTGCAGACTTAATATACTTTGATGTATTGTAAACCCCATAAGACGTCAGTTTTTAGTAAATTGTGTTACCAACCTATAGAAACATGGTACCGGACTACCATATAAGGACACTCACAATGTCATATGACGTCACTATGACGTAGTAATCACGTATACGAGGAAAAATTATCGTAATATATCCTTTAGTGTATATTAAACCCCCTGACACTTTAGTTTTGACAATGATAAATGTTACAAACCTTCGGAAAAATGATACCAACATATCCATAAAACCTTTTTACCTTGTCTTGTGACGTCACAGTGACGTAGTAATGGCGTATGTGACAAAGCATTCATATAGGTACTTTAGCAAACCGCAGTGCCCCACATTGTAGGCTACTGAAAACCGTCGAAAGCCCAAACTGAGCCATGAAATATATGAATCACTTATGGGAACATGATTCCAGAATACCAAATGAACACATTTACAATGTTATATGACGTCACTATGACGTAGTTATTACGTATACGAGGGAAATTAACAAAACATTTTTATTTTAAAAAATAAAAAAACCTTCTGTTGTAATTTTTGGGGGTCAAATCCTATTTTGACTCGACTATAAATACCCGTTTGGAAATAGTGATGACGATGGTGGTTTGGTGATAATGATAGTACATGATGGTGATGATGGTGACACTGATGATGATAATGATGACGACTATCAGGATGATAATGATGATAGTGATGGTGATGATGGTGATTATGATAGTGATAATGATAATGATGATGGTGATGATGATGATGATGCTATGCTGATGATGATATGATGATCATGATGGTGATGATAATAATCATGATATGATAATGATCATGATATTATGATAATGACAATGACGATGATGACGATGACGATGACGATGATGATGATGATGATGATGATTATGATTATGATGATAAAGATCATGACATGATAATGATAATGATGATCATGACAATCACGCCTAACATGATGACGGAGGTAGATTTCTATATATTATTTCCCTTTAAAAGGCTTGCTCTCCGTGCCATGTTGATGACATTGCCTCTCCTTGGGCTCACGTGGATGTTTGGGCTGCTGACATCCATCCATTCCACTACAGTGGTGTTCCAGTACCTATTCGTAATCTGTAACTCTCTCCAAGTAAGTCATTCACTTCAGCCCACCGCTCCCTATCCGCTCAAACTCACTACCATCCTCTTGGATCCGTGTCAACGACTCAATTCCGAACTGAACATTTGGAACAACTATTCTCCAACTTTGACATAATTTGACTCCTAATCTGACCCTTGATATAGGATCTCGACTCAACAGCTCGAATAACAAGCATCATGCCGAAATGAGGCCGAATAACCAGCATGGAAGTCAAATTCAGTCTCCGCAACAATGTTCAGTTTTTACTGGAATTGGATCACAATCTACGATGAAATCAACTGGACATGTACAGGCGGGAGAACCGCCGCCGTGCTTATTCCAGTATACATCATGGAAAATAAATTTATGGAACTATGATTATAACATAGATTTCGCTCAACTCTGACAAAGTCAATTTGACCTCTGGAATGGTCATCAGGTTTTTCTGGACCCTCTAATACAGTCCATACATAGGAAGAACTGCAAAATAATCAGCGACTCTCAATTTCGAACCCACCCGAGATTTCTTTGGACGGACACGCGTATCAAGTTCCATATCAATTGGACGAAGCGTTAGCGTGTCATTGTTCTAACGGCTGGGAATTTTCGACTCCCCCGGTAACAGGCGATTCACGCGTCACTGGATTTAATTAGCCTATGATAAGTATATCGTACTTTGGATATGGCGCCCAAGGGTACACATACACGTGCGAATACACATGCACGTATACACAGGTGTCCCGGACTATGTCGATTGGAACTGGATACAGTATTGCCCATTTGCTCTAACCATCAATTGCCCCTTAAACAGTTGAGGAAACTCCTTCACGTTGCTTCCTCTCCTCTTTTTTCAGGGAGTGTTTATTTTCGTGCTCTACTGTCTCCTGAATGACGAGGTGAGAAGATCCGTTTTGAATCTCTCCAATAGGTCCTCCCTCTGTCGTAAGTTACTCTTTTTTCTACCGCCATCCACTAACACGTCACACAGAAGGTGCCTTACTCACACATCCAACCGCGGGGCCGGTACTACCTTATATCTTGCGCCACTAACAGAGGTTCGTCCGCTCCGCCTGGTTTTTATTCCAGGGTGGTTGGGATCATCTACTAATCCTTTTTCAGTTAGAGATCGTGTGATATACTCTGCAGAAACACGATGTGAAAACAATATTGTACGATAACATAATTGATATATAAGCCTGGGCTAATATGATGTTATTTACATTACAGCCGAAAATAACCTAACGACTGAGGAATTCGCCAACAATTCTCGAAACCCCCCAATTCGAGACTCATCCATACTCTCGGATGAGACATCTCCTGGGAACCTATTCAGTATGCCACTCATTGATCACTTTCTGCGGGTAGATTTTTTCACCGATACCCGAACTGCCACGCTTGTAGTTTGAGGCGGTGACCCTCATTGGTGATGTCATTGGGAAACCAAAAGAAGTAGGCGTAGGACAGGCCATCGAGTCCATGGTCAATTTAGAAAAAACGTCGTCGTCTCAATGTTGTCATGTATGGTCAATCATGCAGCCAACTGATAAGTCTAGGATGTTTGAGGTCATTAATCAAGAACAGGATAAAAATATTAGCTATATTGATCAATAAAATCAGATATATAATATAGGGAATGTTATTCCTATTAGGCATGCTTATCCTGTCGAGAAAACTATGTCGAAGACATCGAGACAGTGGTTAGTCAATGTTCTGAAGATATTCAATAAAAGAACTCCGCGTATTAATGAATTAAATATGTAGTGGTTTCAGATGGATGGTGCCGACCTGGACAGTGAGCCAGCCCGCAAGAAGCCAGTTCAGGAAACAGAAGTTAAAATCACCATTATAATGGGCATAATCATCATATACATATAATTACCATAATTATAATAATCAAAGACCCCATAATCATGACTATGATTACCATAATCATCATGTAAAAATTACCCAGAATTATAATAACCATAATAATCATTATCATAATACCCATAGTTATAATAACCATAATTATAATGACCATAATCATAA
>JAUOBX010295165.1:0-11212 GCA_032360705.1 Eupentacta quinquesemita
ATAGCCAACGAATTCGTGCAGAGTTTATCGCTACAGGGTGACCGCTTGGATTTTCTCGTTATAGTTATCGTTATCGTTATGGTGTGATCAGAGCTTAAGATGGTAGGTTTACTAGGAAAGCTAAAGCGGGTAGTTGTCTTATATTATATTGTAACTGAAAAAAAAATCGCTAGGAAACCCCCTGGAGTAATATAAAGATTAAACTTATTCTGGAATTACAAGTTCAACGTAGGGAAGTATTTCCTGGTCTATATCGGTGAGGTTGATGACATCAATTCTTAAGTTACAGTGTTGTGTGGTTAGCTCCCGAAACTGCTATAGATTCCAGATATGCGTCACCTAACAGTACACCAGAATATTTTCCTATGTTATCCATATTTATATCTGCATAACTTCAAATAAAGGTATTCATCAAGAAAGATATTCAGCATGTGCATTCTATATTTATTAAACAACAAATATCTTAGCTCTTTCAACACCATTCTGCCATAGTTTATTCATAATCAGGTTCAATAATTTCCCACATGGAAAAGGGACTGCAGATGGAAATTTGCAATCGCATCCATCAGATGGAGATGGTACATTGGATGGCAGTCCTGTGAGCAGGAATTATCAGAATGATTTCATTCGATTGATATGGGTGTAGGCTCCTTAAGGTAAAAGCATGACTAGTGTCCAGATGATAAGGAGTCAAGGACTGTATCCGATCTCAACTTATTCCCTGGACCGACATCATACGTCCCCCATTCAATCGATAACCTGCAACCCCAGGTTCTGAACACTAACAATCCTGGAGAACAATCTTAAGGTCGGATTCCATATGTGCGGATGCGGATGCGGCAAAACACATAAATGTTGCTTGCACGCAAACGCAAACATGTAAAGTGCCCCGATAAGCTGTATTATCATAACGGAGATGAAAATAAATCCCAACGTGGCAAAAATTTGTTCGAATGAGATGGAACAAGCGTTGTGTCAGCAAAATCAACACACGTACAAACCAATGCGGCATTAATGTCGCACACCGCAGAGGAGTTATGTGAAATATATTCCTTATAAAGCATTCATGAGCTGTTACATATTTATTGTGTTTGCGCACCATCCTACAGCCCTTTCCCATTTCAAGAACTATCCTTCTCCACGAAACAATGATTTTAAAATTCATACCGCATCCCGCATCCGCACATAGGGAATCCGGCCTTTAGTATGACAATTTTGTATAGTATGAAGTGATAGTGGAAGAATCACCACCGAATGACTGGTTCCTTTAATTTCAACTAATGTGTTCATTATTGGTAATCACAAACTTCTTTGTGCTTTGGAACAGGCAGATAAACACATCACTATGCAATCTCTATTTTCATTGAGGCTCCTTTCTTTAAATATCAGGATAAATTAATTACTAATTCAAATAATTTAGTAAAGTATAGTCAATCCAGTTCGGAGACATTTGGGCGATATAAGAATTACAAAAGTTGATTTAGGATGCAAAAAAGTGTTATTTTTGTAGAATCAGAATCACTGATCAGGTAATCGTTATTGATTTATATTAAACAACACCTTCATCCATGATGTCATGTTACCCATATCTGTCTTATTTATCATCAGCTTCTGCTTCTCCAGTTATGAGATTGATTACACTAGCAGTCAGGTTCTAGTTAGTATACGATCTTAGTAATAATATCTCACACTCGTGTAGCACTCTATATGATCACTCGCATTACGCTCTCAGCAATGAGGTATATATGTAAGGATGTGGGTGCGCGTGCAGTTTCACCACGTAAGTTTATATCAGTGGTCACAGCGACGCGCCTGCGCTAAGCGATATCACCCCATTGTATTCATATCTCTTTGTATATTTGTGTCACACGCATCTGATTGTGTCAGACGCGTACACGTTTCGCCGGTTTGAATGTCTATCCATCCGTGTGGTGAGCCGTTTGAATGCATTTGCTCAGTCGATCATAAACCATTCTGTAGGGGTGGGAATGGGTAAATTGCCTGGCTATTAATATTCCTCTACATATATTATCTGAATCACAGGAGGCAGTATGCACCCCGACTTTGAGTAGAGTATGGATGGCTGAGTATAAGTAGCAGCACCAGATAATTCAGGGCCTGGCTGTGCTCCATCCCCTCCCAGGTTCCCATTTAGTCCCTGGGTGGAGAGGAGCAATTGAGATGAAGCACCTCGCCCAATGATGCATTGGTAAAGCTGAAATGCGAATGCAGAGTTCAACCTGATTTTGTTGACTGAAATTGACAGATAAATATAATTAGGCCTTCAGTAAGATTATATCAAAGCACAGACTTGTGTCAGTTTAGCCAACCATATGCACTATAAATTGCTCAGTGATCTCACATCATGTACTGTATCTGTAATATTTTTTGGTGAAACCACATTTTCTAACATTTTGTATTTGTTGTGTGAAGTTTTTTTAACAGTTTCTGTAAATCTTAGAAATATTTCTAAACATGCCAAATAGCTATTTTGGATAGTTCTTGTACTAATATTTTTTTCCTTAGAATATTGTTTAAGCTCATAGTCAGTGCAACTGTGTTGTGGAGGGAGGGGTGTGAAAGGGGGGTAGTACTGTACTAAACATTGTAACTAGTGCCTTGAAAATATAAATATATTTAGCTAATGCTTTATTAGGAGAGCCCTCCAAAATCACCACTGCAAGTTGCAGAGGTGAAAGTTCAGTCCATGCCTTGTGTTATGCTTTTCCCCCCAAAGGTGCTTCAGCTGACTAAGGATGACCTTAGTCGGACATTTTGGGGCTCCTGCCCTTGGTCGCGGAAAGACATCGGTGAAACTTGCCTACTCTTTTTACGAACTGCCCGGGAGTAGGTCCTGATCTCCTGCTCCCGTGACTGCCATTTCCCTCCTCATCCGACGTACACTATTTCAACAAGCAGCCACTTTTCAACACAGAGAAACTGGCGGGGTGGAAGTTGGAGACGAATGTTGACACTGGGGCTTGAACCAGGTACTCCTGGCATGGCAGACCAAGAACTCAGTCTAGAGAATTTCTGTTATTGGTGGAAATATGCTAAGCCATTAGGTTGATCATATCACAGAGGAGTGTCACCCTAATTTCCTGAATCCTATCGATTAGTGTGTCCAACATTCTGTGACATCGTTGTAGTCCTGAACAGTACTAAAACAGTGTTGCCAAGTTCTCGAATAAGTGCTGAAAAAGTAGACCCTAATAATATTGCTTACCGGGTATATTGATTGTTGTTTCGAAAAATCAAACAGTATCACACATTTATTACCAAGCAATGGCTTATATGAATCATGTCTAATGAAGTAACTACAGATTTTTTGTTTGCTGGCTAGCACATAGTGTATATATTGAAATTATTTGGCAATAAATGATCGCTTTGCAGAGCAGAATAGAAAGAATATGCATGAAAAGAATTAATTTTGTATGATGTTTTTCCCAGTGATGGAGTGGAGTCTAACCAATCAGAATCCGTGTCCGAGTCTCTAGCATCCGAGACGAAGTCCTCAGCTCCGAGACCTTGTGTCCGAGTCCCGAGTCGAACCCACATAATAACTCGGCATTCCAGTCAAAATGTACACTGCTTGAGATTAGAAGTTCCAAGCTATCCAGAGTTTGACATATCTGCGGTTTTGTTGGCTCTTCAGAATTCTCACGTGACCCACATGTAGATATGCCTCATTTGGATGCAACTATTGGTGTCCTCAGCTCTTCAGGTGTTTCGAAGGTCCGGACACTCCATGGTTGTAACTATTTCTCTGCAATGCCTGGAGCACTGGATATTATGGGAAGTGAGGACCGCCAAAGATGACATGGAAGAGGCAGGTGTAGGAGGAGACGCGGAAGGTTGGTTTGAGGAAAGAGGATGCCTCAAATCAAGTAAGATGGCGAGAGGGTGTGAGAACCGTTGCTGATGTAGTAAGGCGAATCCGGCCACCTCCGTAGTTGGAGATATAACCGGATTAAAACTGGTAGAAACTCAATGGAAACTTTAGGCGTCAGCGCAATGACCATCCAACACTCTTTCCGGATTTATTTGAAACTTTAACACACGTCTGCACTTTTCAAATCTTGGATGGGTTCGAAAGTGGGCATTGCTGCATGACTACTACCCTCTATTTGAAGATTTCATGCAGGAGTACTCCATGTTTGTTTGATTTTCACAACTTGGCTAGACTATATGCAGTTCCAAAAACATCACAGCCATTTCGAGGTCACCAGAGGTCAAATTTGCATTTTCATAACTTGGTGGATGGATGTTGGTCCTAAAAAACTTGGCAGTTATTTCAATCATGCCATTTTCCTAACTTTGCCACTATTTAATGAAACTCGGTAGACTGAACTGAACAACATGGAAGCGAGAGGGTGTATGCGATTTTCTGATAATCAGGTCAATAATCGTAATTAATGCTACATGTGGGTGATCTACCACCTGCACATGTAGACTTTGATTTGAGAAAATATGAGTTCAGGAAACCACAGAAGGCCCATCAAGGAACCCTGGCTGTGTTGTTCGTGGATAGGCAAGACAAGCCCCGAGGTTGACTGGCCTTTACGTCCGACTAGTGCTCAGATGATATCGTAGCAGGAGTGTAATTAGGCTAACTGAATTGGTCGTCCTCCAAAGGCCAGGACAGGGTTAATTCATTGCATCGCATAGATCATCAAAAGAGCGCTTTTCATTACCCCTACAATCCAAATTTGATGCTCCTAACTCGTCCAACCTTCGTGTTATCCACATGAATAGATTGAGTCTGATGACGTAATGTGGGGCACCGAGCGAATTCCCCTATTAAGTTGCTCAGATGATAACGAGGCAGGAGTGCACTCGACGGTAACTGAATTGGTCGTCCTTTAAAGGCCAGGAGGCCAAGTAATTCATTGTTTCGAAACTTGCATAGATGAAAATAGCGTTTTTCATTACCCCAACAATCCAAATTTGAAGCTGAGCCACAAAAACGCTGAAAATATACAACTTGGATGTAGTTGTCCCGCATCTCGAATGCACCATCAGCACAATCCGGCTCTGCGATGAAAACAAGCATTCAATACTCTCAATACTGATACAACCCCCGAGTATAGTAGGCCTACTCATAGTTATACCGTTCTCTGCGGCACCGCTCCTTCCTTTGGCACGTAGTAGCTCTAACCCCTAGTTACTTATTTGAGAAATATATTTGATTGAAATAGTAGTCATAGTTTCGAACGCACCATGTTTATGTGGCACAGTCCGAAATTACAATGATAACAAGCATTCTCACCTACTCCTTACTAATAACATCCCTGGATATTTTTACCATCTTCTGCAACACTGCTCCCTCCCTCCGTGTGTAGTGGGCCCGGTTCATATTCTCAGAAGCACTATATAGGCCGATCATGTGGCAGTCGTTCCTCACGGTGATAATAAGCATCTCACCCACTCCTAAGGCCTACCAATAACATCCCTGGATACTTTCATACCATTCTCTGCAACACCGCTTCCTCCCTCCATATGTAGTGGCTAGCTAGTTTAAAATCTCAGAGGCACCATATCATGTGGCACAGTCTGGCTTTACAAAGATGAAAAGCAGCCCACTTACTCCTTACTTAATAGCCTTTTACCATTCTCTGCAACACTGCTTCCTCCCTCCGTAAGTATGTAGTGGGCATAGTTTCTAATCTCATAGGCACCATATGTGTCACAGGCGTGCTCTACAGGGATAACAAGAATTCCACACCCTCCTTAATGATACCATTCCTACTGTTCTTAGTGACACCGCCCTCACACATCCCAAAGGTTTCATGATCATCAAGAACTGAGAAGTAGCGAGACGGCCGGGCGAAAAAATAACTGCTGCCAGTCACTTCACTGGTGACATGTTTATTGATTTCGTATTCATCCTCACCCCGGTACCTTAATGACTGTTATGTGTCGATTGGTTAGGTATGCTTCAGCACAGGAACGTTGCCATGAAGGCACTATGTTTATGTGGCACAGTCGGGCTCTGCGATGATAACGATCCTAAATCTCACACTTTTCCTACTAATACCATCCCTAGGTACTTTTACCATTCTCTTCAATACCGTTCACTTCAATATTGTCCTCTGCGGCCCCGTTTCCTCTCTCTGGGAAGTCCGTCTGTGTTTCAGCGTCATCGTTGCCCTCAACAAAGGCAGGGTTGGTAGCAGTGATGGGCTCGTCTCTCGATTCCTTGGGGATGAGCGTCTCCACTGGCCTGGGCGGCATTACCACGGTACCAAAGTAGGTCATATACACCCCGTATAGGACCACGACAGCGCAGAATCCAACCATGAGACCGTTGGCGATCCAGAAACCAGTGTAGTTGAATGTATCTTCTTCTGTTAATATGTGAGAGCAGAAGGAATGAAAGAAGTGAATGAAATAAATCAGATGAGCACTGGACCGAACACCCCACTTGGATGAGTGTATATGTGTGTGTGTGTGTGCGTGTGTGCGTGTGTGCGTGTGTGCGTGTGTTGTGCGTGTGTGTTACCCATAAGTAACTAGTACGCTACTTGACCAAACCGCCGAGGAGTCAAAACTTATGGTCACAAGGACTACTGACCTACACACACGGACAAACGTAACGCACACGTACACATGTATTCGATCAAGATGATCCGATTGAATGATATGGGCTTGAGATTCATCGAGGAATCCTGGCTCTGTTAATCGGCGATAACGCGTCTTCTTTTACAACAGTAGTTCACAGATGATATCGAGGCAGAGTATACTGTAACCAATCACGACCTGCTCCTGAGATGGTCATTTTGCGTCATCATTCGACGAACAGCCCGTGAACCCCAGGTCCTGACCACTTTCTCAGATCAAATTTTTCTGATTTTTTCTCCAGCTTGATCGGACCAAGCATTCTGGACTCATCGAATTATCGTGTTACAAGATTTCCAGACTTCGACCTCTGTTGATCGCAAATGATCTCCGGCTAACCCTCAACCAGTAGGGGTCATATACCGTACTCATCAAGAAGAACCCCATACCAAGTCGCGTTATCGTGTAACAAGCCCAAATCGGCCAAAATATCGCCTTTTCGGGCCTCGCCCACTATTACCAACAGCGACACCAACAACCCAGTGCCCACCGAGTGCGTTTAAGCTATAGAGGGAATGTAGCCTATTTCAGAGGAGCGTGGCCTGGGGATGGGTCGAAATGTGTCGTTCTCGCAATTATACTTTACATTTACATTTACCCAGACGACCACGTGCACTCATGCCCGTTTGATACCAAGATGCGACGCGCGTCTTCTAGGCTACTTAATTTTGTTCGGAAGGATTCTTGTGTTGGCTTTAAGAACCTCACGAAAGATTATGAGATTATCGTCAATCTTAACTCACAAAGGAGTCTTTGAGAAATATTCAACTTGACTCTCTCATGAACTGCTCCCTCATGACGAGAACATTCATGAGAAATGTGTGAGAATTGCCACAAATCCTCTCAAGAGATTTCCCCGTGAGATTTATGCATGCACGTAACACATACACATCGATACCAATAATATTATTTGAGAGATAATAGTAAATATTAGATTTACAATTAAATAAGATCGCTGCTTACCCGCATTCCTCTTCTCTCTCGAATCATCCTCGGCATCTCCGGAAGCAACGGCGGCCATCAGTAGGCATAGTACCAATGACAAGGCTACCGATCGATACAGGCAACCCATCCTGAATCTTCTTCAGTCCAACTAGTGACCATACAGATTGAAGAAAGAATACAAAATGAGCAGTTGCGACTGGTTACAGCGCCGGGCCCTGTCTATTGTCCGGTTGTAGCGTCCTGTTCAGAGCCGAGCTACGTAACGTCACACTGGCGAGCCACGAAAAATCCGTTGTCTTGACGGCGTTCTCTGTTTTCAAGATAGATTCTCTCGATGATTCCGGACTTGAAAATAGATACTGGTCAACGCAGGGTATGGTTGACACTTGACAGCCAACGAAAGTAAGGTTGGACTACCAGACTACCTCCTTGAAGTTACCGAGATCCTCGATGACAGACAGCTACGTCATATGAAATAGAGGCGGGCTATTCCAATCTCGAATTGTCCTGGGAACGAATGAAGACTTGTAAAACTCTCCCACCCGTTCACTTGTTCTGGAATATGAATTACAATGGCATAGGCTATAAGTCGACACTGTTGTATTCAGCATACCACAACCACCTTTTCCTTCGAACCCTGAAGACTTCAGTGAACAGAACGTCGATTCAGTGGAATGTTTTGGTCCAAACTCTGATCCTTCATTAGTCTAATTACCGTAAAATACAACAATCAGTGCATCAATCCGGCCGATGTGCACTAGCGGCAGTTCAGATCAGATTGAGTAAAGCAATTGATTTTTCGTGTGTACTGTGTAGTGATATGAATGCACTGACCTTAGATGGTGACAACTTTCAGCTATAGTGCCGCGAGGATAATAACAAATAGAACACGATCACTGAAGCATAACTACGTCAATAACGTGATTGTAGAACAGTCGCACGAGTATAACAAACTTTGACCGTCCGCTACTATGGGTGCCTTACTGACGGAGTGCCACAAGTTTACATGGATTGATGGCCCGGGACTGTGTCCAAAGCAATACCAGCTGGAATCTCGTCATTAACAGTACGGGAAAATGTCTCTTGTAAACCTTCGGGGCATCTAAAGGCTGACGGCAGACTCGACATCCATTGTTGTACTGATAACCCATTTAAAATCTCAGTCAGCAATCGAACACTTTATTGTTGGATCCAAAGTTCTGTTTACATAACTGACGATCGATGGGAACCTAATATACCTCTATTAAAGGGTCCGGGACTCCGGGTACAGATGTACATTGAGTGGAAGATGTTGTAGGCTATGCATTTCCCAAATATAATGAGAACCGAAACAAATGGAGTCCATTCGAAGGAATAATACCCTGCCGACCGTTCAACTGCAACTTGACCGCAAATGACATCTGACTATAATATGGATAATGTACTCATCGAGGGGGTCACACATACCAAGTATGAGCTTGATCCATCCGAGTGGGGTCGCGTTATCGTGTAACAAGCCCAAATCGGACAATATATCGCCTTCTCATGCCTTGCCCACTTATGAGGCAGTTCAGAGGGGCGTTATCTAGAACTGGGTCGAAATGCGTCGTTCTCGCGGTCATGTAGGGCTTTCCAGCTAGTATGTCTTTGTTTATCAGTAACTTCCTCTCCATTAATGGGCCTTGTGTCATGGCTGTCTGCATTTGGTCCACAAAACCTATTATTTTATTGTGTGCCAGGGACAAGTAGGCCTATAACTAGATGTAACTACGGGATCCACCCGATTTTCCCGGGGTTCAGTGTTCCCGGGGTTCGAAGTTCCCCGTTTCCGTATTAGTTTTGATGGGCTCGAATTTACAAGGTTCGATGTTCCCAGGGTTGGATGTTCTCAAGGTTCGATGTTTACTGAGGTTCGATGTTACCCGTTTCCGTGTTTTTCATTGATCCATGAACTAATACGAGGTTCGATGTTCCCGGGGTTTGATGTTCCCGGGGTTTGATGTTCCCGGCCGGTTCGTTGATCCCGGGGTTTGATGTTCCCTGTTCCCGAATGCATGGGCCTGATGGGCGTGCCGTGTCGGTTCGGCTCCACACTAACAACCCGGTGAGCGTAGGGCCGGTTCCCGACCGCGCTGACTATTCTCGCTGGTGAGGGACGACAGACGCGGAATGCCCGGGGGCGTCCCAGTCACAGAGTTGATCGCCCGGACTTCGCATCGCATGGGATTCCCATAGGACCTCACCTGGTGGACATTTTGGATATTTTATTGAACTAATTCCATTGCAAATATGCGCAGTTTTGAAACACAGTGATCTGTCTTAAGACTATGATATCTCCAGCATGGGACCCCACCTGGTTGCCATTTCGGATTAGTTTTTACTCAACTAACTTCATTCCAGATAGGTACATTTTCTTACCAAAGTGATTGTTCTGAGACCAACATGTATTTTTGTTCATAGGACCACACATGGAGCCCATCTGGATTTTCTTACGAAACTGAATCTATTGCAAATTTCCCGGCACGTTTTGGAACATGCATGGCGATTGGAGACCAACCTCGGATGAAAATCGGCGAATGGGCCTTCATGTGCAATAGCGGTGGTAGCGGACAGCACCGCATTGCTGTCATTTTGATAACATTTCATCGCAGATTTGCACCTTAGGTAGCACAACAACCGTTCAACCTAAAAGGAACATTTTATTTCCAATTTCAACAAAATCTGTCGTTGTTTGTAGGAGAGCTAACGTTTCGCAGTTTTCACATGACGGCTTATTAGACCCTTTAATGACTTTTGACCGTTACTGTCAAAAGGTTAACGATGAGCCATCATTTGGCAGCCAAGCTCACTGCAGCTGTTCACGAACTTCACGGGCTGTATGGATAGATAGATAGATAGAGTGACGCTCCCATCACAATATATCAACCAGCATAGCTAGTTTGAGCTGAGAACCATCAACACCCTCCCGACGGATAATATCTGGATAGGAAACGATATCATGTCATGGAGATGGCCGAATTATTGACTTCGACCTCGGAGATGCATTAGAGCGCAGATCTGGACTTCCTACGGCATGACGCTTATGAATCGTTCTGCGACAAAAAAGCAAATGAGTTTCTGGGATATTATTTTGTTCTTCCACTTTATGCCAAAGCGTTTACAGATGCTTGTAATGTGAAGGGAGTTTAGATTTTGCATGGAGCTGATGAATCATTCAAGTTCTGCAACTACAGACGGAGGAGCGATGCAAATATGCGAAAATGTTTATAATGCTCCCAGGGTTCAAACCCTAGAACCATTGCATCTCAGGAACATCTGAACTGAGATTCATGCGAACATGCGTATATTTCATCATCAAATCCTATCCTCATTAGCCATTGAAGTGGCATGGACATTGGACAGGGGAGACATCAAACTCAAGTACATCGAACCATGGGAGTATCGCCTACACTCCGCAAAAACAATGGTCCAGTAGCTAGGCCTCTCTTCAAGATTCTCTCAGTGGCGTCACAGGAACAGTTTGCAGAGGGTCAAGGTACTTGATGCGTGCCCTCGCGACCTCACCCCTACCCCTCCCCCTTCCCCCATTGTGACGCCACTGCCCTCCTGATACAAAGCCCATGACTTGATACCCATCATCATTCATGTTTTGGTTATTATCCAAGGTTAT
>JAUOBX010295275.1:0-11210 GCA_032360705.1 Eupentacta quinquesemita
CCTCCTTTATTGTTTTAACTGTTGTTGTAACTCATATTTTATTGTAAAGCGCCTTTGAACACGTCCAGTGATTTAGGTGCTATATAAATTTGGTATATAATAAAAATAATAACAATTTGTCTATTCATCTATTTTTTATTTGTTTTTCTTTGTTTTTTACGAGAAAATTACACAATGTAGATGAATTATCTCAAGGGCGCCCGTATAAACTCCCTGAAGAGAAATGAAAGAAGAAAAGCTAAGAAATGTGACACATGTAGTGAATGCCTAATACTGTCAATAGCAATGAAATCATTCAATAACAACTAGTACTTCACAAGTCGATGGAAGGGTATAAGTTGTATTCCTAACATCGAGGTATCGATACATTCACTAATCAGACTTACTCCGGGTTGCAACAATTATCGAAAGTTCCATATTTTGTAGCACGGCATTTAGGGTTTAGTACACCAATGGATGAGTTGATATTAAAATAGTGTACATTAGTGATGGTTATCACGATGAAGAATAATGAACTCACCATCGTTGACTGGTCCTCTCCCGAACAAGATATAGAAGTTTATTTCAGAGCGTAGTCCAAAATGTTGTGGATCGACAGGCATGATGGCGTTCTTGCGAATAAACTCACAGCTGATTACTCCATCAGTAAAGTCCGATGCTGCAAGTTCGAGACCACCAACACCAATCGCCTGCCGAATAAAATATGACGTTGAGGTAGCAGTCAGGTGGAGTGGCCCCTAAACTGAGAGGCCCTGTCACAACCGATAATGTAAGAATCAACCATTGATGTAAAAACGCCCGATAGTGTTAAAAATATTTACCAGGCTCATCCGCCTCAGGTTTCAAGCTGTGAATATCAATCTACCTGTCTACCTGTCTCAAATTCTACCTCAAAGGTCACTTCCTTGTCCAACCCGCTCCCAACACCAACTTCGTCTGGATATACGTATACGATAGATACGTTCCCGCACGTCGACATATGGGGACCGGATCCTTTCCTGCTGTGGACCAGCCCTCTGGAACAGCCTGCCCGTTGCCATACAATTCCCTTTCCTATTTTTAATTAAATATGTACGATTCTTTCCTTTGGCTTCGTTGTCCCGGCAGCGCATTGGGCAGATTCAGTTCTGGATTTTGTACAATCCGATCTTCGTGCACTTCCGTGTGACCTCTGACATTGATCATTAGCATATATTGGGATGTACAACAGTGAACTGGCCTATTGGCTTCTCTCTCTCTTTTCCTCTTCTCCTAGGGCCTAGACCCAAATGATTTGATGAAAGAAGTGCGTTTCATTGCGGCGGGCGGTCAGCAAAAATCGCGCATCGTTATTTTCAAGTAGACCGTTTTCACGTGGCGAACAGGCGGACGTTTTCCTCGAATCGCTCATGTTGCGATGTTCCTAGGTAGGCCTACGTTGTTAGGATAATGGCGTTAGGGAGTTGACGCAGTTTTGAAAATATGCTCGTTTGAACCATTTGGGTATAGGGTAATGAAATATTGAAACCCGGCAGTGTTTAGGTTCTAAACTATTTAGCGCTATAGCATCTCGAACAATGTGAACCAGATCTTAGAAATTAAACACCAGTGTTCAGGTTTAAACCACTAGTACATGCGTCTGGTGTTCAACAAATACGACAGGAGGGCATTTTGAGAGGTGCGGGATCGTGTAAACACCAAACCGCCCGCCCGTGTCCGCGTCCGCTTCGTGGTCATACGATTTTTTTTATAGGTCAAGCCATTTACTATACTTGCATCAGTGTATGGTTCATGTACGCGTGGTATTTACTGCCCGGGTCACATACTTGCAGAGGTTTCTTTGGCTTAACGAGTTTCCTCTGGCACAACAAGTTGTCTTTGGCTTACCGAGTCGTCTCTGGCTTTACAAGTTGCCCTTGGCTTACCGAGTTGTCTCTAGCCTAGACAGCGGTCTCTGGCAGTATAGCTCACCGAGACGATTGCTTTTGGCTCACCGAGTTGTATTTACTTACCGAAGTGATTGATAAACTCTGGCTCATCGAGCCGCCTTGGCTTACTGAGTTGTTTTCGAATTACCGAGCTGTCTTAGGCTCACTGATTTGTCTTTGGCCTATCGAGTTGTCCTTGGCTTACCAAGGTGATAGCCTCCGGCTCACCGATTTGTTCTTGGTCCACTGAATCGTTGTTGGCTTATCGAATTGTCTTTAGCTTACCGAGTCGTATCGGCTTATCGGGGTGATTGATAGCCTCTGGCTTACCGAGTTGTTTTTGGCTTACCTAGTTATTATCGGCATACCAAGTTGAAGTTGAAAATAACGAGTTAGCTCGGCCTACAGTGATGTCTTCGGCTTAACGTGTTGTCTTTGACTTACTGAGTGGGCTTAGCTTACCGAGTCGTATATGGTTTGCCGAGTTGACTTTGCATGCCGATTCATATTTGACTTACCGATTTGTCTCTGGCTTACTGAGTTGTCTATGGCTTACCGAGTTGTCTTTGGCTTACCGAGGTGATAGTCTCTGGCTTAACGAATTGTCTTTGATTCACTGAATTGCTCTTGGCCCATCGAATTGTCTTTGATTCACTGAATTGCTCTTGGCTCATCGAATTGTCTTTAGCTTACCGAGTTGTGTTTGGCTTACCGGGTTGTCTTTGGCTCACAAAGTTTACCTTGGCTTTCCGAGCTGTCTTAGCATTACCGATTTGTCTCTGGCTCATCATTGATTCCTATTCAGCTTACCTATTTATATCTGACATACCGATTCGTCTTCAGCTCACAGAGTTATCACTGGTTTATCGAGTTGTCTTTGGCTAACCAAGTTGTCTCTGGTTGACCGAATTGTCTTTGAATTACCGAGTTGTCTCCGGCTTACCGAATTGCTTTTGGCTTTTCGGATCGTCTACAGCTTACCGTGTTGTGTTCGGCTCACCCAGTTGTCTTTGGCAGTGTTTGGCTTACCGCGTTGTCTACAACTTACCGGGTTGTCTTTGGCTACGTTGGATCTTCCGACATTAAACCTGTCTAGCAGTTCAACAAGGTCGTCATTGTCATCACGAACACACATAATGACGTCATCGTCGCCCTAAAAATGAAAAACACGTGTGTGTGGGATTGACTACAATCGTCTAATAACAGCAGATCGGGTATGCTCCTGTGTTGAAGTTTTGGAATCAATACGGATTGCACCGTACTCATCGTAAAATAGAATCGTGCACAAATCCGTGCATTACATGGGCTCCCTCCAGCCACATGTGATGAACTTATTCTGCAGGCTGCCAATACGTCTCATATATGCACCTCGGCTAAGTAGGATTGGTACTGGTACCTCCAAGTTCGACTAACCCTCCTTGGGGATCATACTGGTACTGGGTAACTTCCGTACCAAAGTTATTGACGCCGATAACGAATCTAGTTAGTTGTTTTTGCTCATTATTCTAGGAGGTGGGCATGTGTAAGGCCGTATCCGACTGAAACCTGACAGTGGGTTCTCAGTCCATGATACTCCAAGAAATTGGGCCGGAATCATTGTGCAAGATTTCTGTATCCAGATACAAAGTTGTAGACACATCTTTGACTTTTATTGCAGTTGACTATAATCCACATTACGATTTTCTGCGTGTTATGTTTCTAATAAGAGATTGTAGTCGAGCCCTGCAATCGGTTCGTACCAAATAGTTTAAAGATGGTACTTGCTGCTTACACATCATGAGCTGAGTGTCAGATCGGGCCGGGTCACAAAAGAGTGGAACGGGCAGTGCGGAGAACTTCAAGCCAAAGTGGAACATCACTCTGAAGTTCACTGGAGCCCGGCCCATGAAAATAACGGTGAAGGGCACAGAGGGAGGACACGGATCCACGATGGGTCAGGGGCTGAAGGGAAATGGACATATCTTCCCCTGCGCCCGCGCCCCGGGCCATGTTAAAATTCCTGTATGGATGAGTCCAGTCAAACTCACCATTTTCTGATCCTCAGAGAATCCGATGGCGACCCATCCCTGGCTCTTGCCGGAGAGAGTGAATGTGGTAGAGTTTTCCACGCCCATAGATGTCATTGTCATCTCACACTCTGCCTCTGACACACAAGCGGCGGGCTCACTGAAACAACTTCGACCAGCTCCTGTCTGCATCTCGCAAAACGTCTGCCCGTAACCGCCTGCCACCAGGAATGAACATACCAACAGGACTAAATACAAGGGCGACGCCATCCCGAGAGATTTGTCAGATAACTTCTGTGAAAAATATGAATAACTATGATTTTGAAAAAATGGTAATCAGGGTATATGATATAATGATGATAATGATGGTAACAATACTGTTGTAGTAGTAGTAGTAGTAGTAGTAGTAGTAGTAGTAGTAGTAGTAATAATTATATTAGTAATAATAATATGTCGCACTTTATATAGCGACCTATTAGGTCACTGACTTGTCTAGAGCGCTTTACATATATTACTTCGATCATCGGAAATGGTAGGCTCACCGACAATCTCGGAGAGTATGAGTGACAGAAAATAATTCAGCGCCTGATTGAACTCAATTTCCTCACAGGTTCCCATGAACGCCTGGGTTGAACGAGTCACTGGAATAGTCAGCCAGCTGTGGGATTTGAGCCAGCCTCCTTCTGACCGCCAGCCCACCTAAGCCTAGGTCACATTTGCTCTACCGACCGAGCTAAACCGATACCCAGTAGTAAGAATGACAATATAATAAATAAGCAACGAAACATGACGGATCGTCTTAGTGCTGATTATTAGGCGTCCCCACGAATAGTTTTTCTTTTGATACCAATCGCACGAAACTTTGTGCTAGTGGACTGAAGTTGGTCCTGGAAAACATGGCGGTCATTCCAAGGTTATCGGGGCTCAACATTTGTCAGATTTCAACGAAAAATGAGTTGATCCTGACCAGATACCAGGATGCTTGCCTTCATGTTGTGCAAGGGGTCCTCGTATAGGCCTAATTGCATATTCTCCAGGGCTATAATACCCCTAAGCGTAACGATGTCGTGTTTGTGCAGCGAATGCATGTCTATAGTTAAATGTTGATGATACAGCAATGGCTGGACTCATCTATGGTAGCAATGTTATGGCAGACCTCTGTCAATCAACAGCTTCAGTCATTCGTGGACAATTCTAAGAGGATTTTCTACAATTGATTATCACTAAAACAGAGGGAGTGATCATTGAATTCCATCGAAATGCGGTTAAACCCGCATCAGTGCATTATCGAGGGTTGATTTTTTCATATGGGTAATTCCTAAGTATATTCCGGTGTTAACCTAAATCGATACCTTATCAAAAGGGTGGTTTAGTGGGTGCTCTGGCGAAAAGGGGAAATACCAGGTTTTACTGCCCTAGGAAGAAATTTAAGTTCGTACCGATCTAATGCAAATGCGAAACAGTGTACCAATTTCTACTGCAAATCAAATTATGATCAGTTGGGAACGACTGCTCACAGCCCCCTATTGAACTATCACAAACACGAGAATGTATTCAACTGGGACATTGGCAGACTGAGACATCCGTACACGAGAACATATCGTTATCGCAGCTCTTTCATTCAACGAGCGATAGAGCCTTCCACATACAACCTAAGTAGGTTGCCTGTGGCATTCATTGTGTTTTTATATCTGCCTAAACTATTAACCGTTATCTTAATCCTGTCCACATTTTTTTATATACTCGAATATCAATATTTTCATATATTTTCCATAGACCTACTATGCTGACCATGTGTGCAAGGTCAGTTTACCAGAGCAATAAAGTTCAACTGACTCAATTGATTTATTTCAACTTTGTAAGCCAGCACCGGACATTGATGTTCTACACTGGCTCGGCAACAGACTGTAGGGTATGGTAAATAACCCCGCGTCGCATGAAGTGAGTAATGGTTTGGGGGCTGTATATGACGCCGCCGCCGTCTCCGCCAGGAGCAGTTAGGCATTGGCAGCGCAATAGCACTCTAACGCTTTGTCAGAGTGACCCGAAACTTGACACACATTTTTCAAATTTGTCGAAAGTGGGCGATGCAGCACGACTATTTTGCAGGTCTCCTGCGAAATTATCAAGTTCGTCTGATTTACACTGGTGGTGGGTGTGTATGCCTACTATAGTTCATCACGAAAAACATGACGGTCTTTTCAAGGGGACTGGAGGTCCAACTCGCGTAATTTATGCGATTTTGCTAACTTTGTCGGATTTGAAAGTAATTTTGCGGGTGTGGACTATTATAGTTGGTATTTTTATTGTCATCGGAGGTCAAATTTGCATGTTCAATTGAAGTGATCTTCCTAACTTTGTCGGATTTGAATGACACTTTTAACTGTGTACTACAGTCGGTAATAAACAACATCGGGGGTCAAATTGACGTTATTTATTTGAATCTTCAAATCATCAGTGGTCAATATTCATCGTAAGACGGCAGTAGCAATGGCAGCAGCAACAATAATAAATATAATAACAGGCTACTCAGTATGACAAATTGCATTTATAGAGCGCAAATATCCAGCAAGCAATGGGAGAAGGTGGACGAGGCGGGTAAAGGTGGACAAAACGGAGAAGAACCGTATTTTCCGTGACATTTACCCTCATAGTGTTTATTATCTGACATCATACCCGACCAATGTGAGCTAACAGGCATGGCGCCCAACAAGAGTCCCACATTGGCTCCAAATACTAATATTGCAAGTGAGTCACATGTTGTGATTCAAATTCCGATGTGGGTTCCCCCCACTGCCATAGAAATGCCTTCAGCATTGATAGTTTCATTCTTCGTTGGGGGAAAACCACAAAACAAAGCAGTCATGCATACGACAAGAATCCCTACTGGATAATGGCGCACCCACATCAAATACACTATTGTACCAAACAGTCTGCTCAGTGCTCACGCACGTAGATTTCCGTGAACTGTTGGCAGAATTGGCCGACTTTTTTGATGTGACGGTTATATAAGGTCTGAACTGAACTTTTTCAAATAGGGGGCATATGATACAAAAAAAAAAATAAAAAAAAATAATAATAATAATAATAATAATAATAATAATAATAATAATAATAATAATAATAATAATAATAATAAGAAAATCAATTAGTATTGCTCTGATTTTGGTTTCATCACATTACATGTGTAAAAACATAGTTTTCTTCGACATAACAATAATAATGAGATTTATAGAGCGCAGAATCCAACCCTGGGTTGCTCAATGCGCTTAAATTAACATGGTAAATATAAGTGACGTAGTCGTAGTCACAGCATGTAATATACTAGACACATATTGTGGGTTGCATAGCCTATAAGTATATGGGTTGTATTGAAAACGAAAAATATGTCGTAGCAATATCTAAGAATTGACACAACTCTTCCAGACGTCGATTTGTCTTACTGTTACGAGGAATATACCACTGAACGTTCAAACAATTTTTTTTATTTTATATACTATGCATCCTGCTTAATATATAAATGAAGTACTTAGTGTAAAAAATAACCAATTTATACCAGGTCATAGATACATCACAGAATCTGAAACATAAGGATCTATTAATAGTCTAATTTTATTTTTGATTTGAACATTCGTGTTTCTATGTTACGCCAAATTGGATGGACATTGTCGCAAGAAGTATAATCTCCTCTTTCGATCACCCGAATTTTACAAAGAAATGAATCAGTCTCTATCAGACGGTGCAGAAAAATATAAATGATGATAATTATTATAGTATTGTTCGACCCAGAAAATCGGAAAAGTAATGATGATAATAATATTTGAAAATGATTTTTTTAATACTTTTTCTTCACTTTTCTCAACTTGGGTTAAAAAAACATTAACAACACAACTTTCCCCAGATCAACATATTTTCAGGTATCGTTCAACCTTCAATGCCAAGAACCTAGAATAAGAATAGGCCTATTGATAAGTATAATAATAGTCATAATATGAATCATAATGATGATGATGGTAATAATGATAGGCCTAATAATAGGGGCAAAACCGGTAGTAATAATGATACGGCTAGCCCCTCTGAACGGATTTTTACTTGTTAGGTGAAGGGTGTTGAAGATGTTGGAGGCTGATAACCAACAACTTGTTGACAATAAACATATAAACATATAACTAAGTTCACGTAGGTACTTGGGGTTATATCGTGTTCGTGCGTTATGAACCCATACCTGATTTTAACAACCTGTTAACCTAACTAATATTATACATAAGGAAGACTCCCCCTCCCCCACCCCCCGCGCTCAATTGACAATGCATGCACGTCGCGAAGTGCTGAGCAGCATTAGGTTTGATGCCCACCGAAGTACCCGCATGAAACATGTCTCCAACTTCCTGTAGGTTGGATTCGCGTACCTTCTCTTCTTATTTTTACCACTATGTGAGCCTATGCATATATAGACCTATATATCAACTCGAATAACGATTGAGCAATCGCAAATAACTTACTGCGCGAAACTTGGCTGCTTAGGCTCCTTCGTGTTGGAAGTCCACTCATGTATGATATAGGCCTTGTTAGATAAATTGAGTACCGCACTTCGTGTCGATCTATCGACTCGGTAGACTGTGTCGATGCATATTACCTCGATACTTCGTATAGTACTGCACAGGCGGTGCAGACATGTTGCGTTCTATCAGTCTATAGTCGAAGCCAGAATCAACCATGCGTATCCTTCAAACATCGTGCTTTTTTATCCTTGCCAAAGTCAGAAGTAGTCAATACGATAACGCGTATGCGTATATAAGCTTATTGTTTTGTTTTGTGTGTCAGCTCATGTTTATTCAAGGTCATGAGAGGACGAAGTTCACAAAGCTTGTCTGCACGATATCTGAAGAGCGCAAGTATTTATTTGGGTTGATTATGTGGATTGCACATATAGTTGGGATGAACCCTATTGTTCTTGTTCGAGGTTATTCAAGGTCACCGGAGGACAATCCTGATAGTATCGGCAACGAAACATTCCAGAAGGGTTCCGTAATGAAAAGTTTCGTGGTCTGTATGGCGACCTACTTTTACCTCATTTGACCTTCTGACCTCATCCGACTTTTGTCCTCATGACCACGAGAGCTAATGTTTTTGACAACCAGATTCATCTTGTTGAGACAAACTATAGAGTCAATCATAGTGAAGTACTATGACACTCCTACCACAAGCTATGTCAAGTTATGAACCTTCGTGGAAGGTCAGGACAGCCTAAAACATTGAAAACGGACGAACTACATCTGGTGACCTATGTTGACTACATTTGACGTTTGACCTCATTCGACATTGTGACCTTGATGGCTATTTTGTTATGACCAGATTGACTACCAGATTTGTCTTGTTGGGAAAACCACAAATTCAATCACACTAACTAACTAAGTTATCACAAGTTATGAATCTTCGGAGAGCTCATGACAGCCTAAAATTGAAATTGAAATGTACATGAATTTAACTCAAGCATCTTGGCAATGAAACATTTTAGAGGGGTGCCATGATGAAAAGTTTTGTTTGGTTGGGCGAATTACATCTGGTGACTTACTTTGACCTCATGTGGCCTCTTGACCTTGAGGGCTAGTTATTAATAGTATATGATTTTTTTTATGATGACAACATCTGTTCTGTCGAGACAAACCGTGTACAAATTCAACTAGACTAAGATCACCCGCCTGTATAATTACAGGCAGGCGCAATAGTGACTTCCGATTATTAGAACAAGACCGTAACGATTGCTTGTCTCGTATGCCTCGAACCAGTCAAACATTTTTGTATTCCTTGCCGGGAGCAATAGGGATCTATACAATCACAAAGGCGTGCGTATGTGTATATGTGTGTGCGCGTGTATGTGACATCTTGTTGTAAGCACGGTAACTAGAGAACGAAAGCACCAACCATGTTCATATTTGGCATGTTATTTGCACTTACGGAGAGGGAGCACCCCATTGTTTGTGACGCAGGTACGAGGTCATTCAAGGTCAGGACGAGTGAAAAATCGAAAGGCTTGTGAACACGGTATCTAGAGAACGAAAGTATCAAATACGTTCATATTAGGCATGACAGTTTCAAATATAGTGAGGAAGAACCCTGTTTTTTCAAGTGCCAGTTCATGATGTTGCCTTGCGAATGCCAACAGTTAGGTTACGACTAAGTCAATCACAATTACACCACCAATAAAATACTCATTCTTCCACAAGCTATCTCTTTCTCATTTAACTAACCTTTGTGAAAGGTTAAAACAGTTGTTTCGTAAAAAGAGGTTATATCAGTTGACCTCTCGGCAACATTCTTGAACTGGCTCATGATTAGGGAATAATGAATAGATACGATAAAAAATCTCAAGGCGCCAGCTGAGTGAATTTCCCTCCTATTATGACGCCAAACCGGTTTTAATCCGTAAAGAAAGGCCCGAGTATCTGTTTATTATCCCCATTCATAAATACAATACACTTAGTATTGAGGATCATATCAACAGCAATTTGGAAGATCATAGGTAAAAAGTCAGGAAGAGACGAATAAAATTTGAAGACTGTTGAACATATATGGCATCGCGTTCTAATAGGTGTTGGATTGTGATGTACGCGCGCGTTAAACTTGTGCGTCTTGTGGTTCAAAGCGTGTAATTCTCTTCGAGCGCGTAACAAACGCACTGTTGTATGAGAATAGGCACATTCAGAGACGCGAAATAAATGAGGATATTACAAGATACAATCTTGACATCACTGCCGTGCAAGAAACTAAGATAAGAGATCCCGACGATATACATATATTAGGTCAGATCCATCTAATTTCTATACTTTCTATGAAGCTGAGTGCAGCGATTAGGGATCGAATGTACATTCGAAACCATCTCAAATTGCCTTGCCCCGTTGACTAGTTATGGGAGCCAAATTGACTATATTATAGCCCAACTAAACTCCAAATCGATTAACACTGACGCCAGAGCGTATAACGGCCTTGATATTAACACTGATCATAAAATTGTTATACGTTCTCTCACCCTAAATAGCTCAACAAAACCGCTAAAAGGAGTACTTCCAGCCATCTCAAGTCAAATAAACTAGATTATAATGTAAACGTAAATGAGAACCTGAATGCAATCAATTTTTCCCAATCACCTGCTACCTATTGGGGTGAACTATCAAACATTTGTTTGGATAATGCCCAAGAATTAACAAAATGCCCAGAAACAGGTGAAGTCCAAATTGAAATCACACAAGGAATCCTAACACCCATCCAGAAACCAAGTAAGAGTAGAGGCCCCCCA
>JAUOBX010295386.1:0-17320 GCA_032360705.1 Eupentacta quinquesemita
GCATATCAGAGATGTAACTAGAACCCCTTTTATTAGGAGCATTGTGAATGAGAGTTAGAATTCGAAATTGAGTACGGTAAGAAACAGGGAGCCCATGTACCTCTTCCAGAAGAGGTTCATCGTGAGCGCTAGAAGGTACTTGAAATGAAATTCCGACGGAAAAATTCTGTACCTGTTGAAGCTTAGCAATTAGATAATTGGAAAGACCACCAGATAATAATCGACTGTTATACTGGTATAGACCATCTTGGCACTGTATACATTCTACCCGACTCATCTTACAGGTATACCTGAGATCAACGGCCTCCCTTCCGATTCTTTCGACATAGTCTAGACTCGGCCTACCATTCTAACCATAGTCGTAGATACTTTACGATTGTTTGCCAAGTCGTAATTATTCGGTTTGTCGGTCTCGCCACGCTTCCTTCGTGCGATTAGGCAAACAAATAACACACGGAGAGAATTTACGGTCGTTAATAAATACTTATTATTTTAGATCACTCTTTACTTTGAAAGCTCGTATAAATACGTGCCCATGACATGTAATTTCGGTATATTTTCTCAAGCTTCGATTTAGACATCCAATAAAATTGGACACATTTTCTCTCGCCTTTCTTTCATATCTTCGTGAGATTCGGTTTTGGAAGTCTTTCCATAGGACATCAGTCTAATCTCAATGAGACATGGGTGGCTATGGGGACTGCCCACGTGTATTTCCTGAATAAATCACTGGAATCGACAAAATGAGGAAATCGCTTAAAATGTAAATTTCACCTCGAAATTCCCTCCAAATCGTGGGACCAACTACACTTCACATTCATTAAGTTCCGTTCATATCCACTGAATCTAAAAATTATCGCACAGGGGAACAGATTCGCTGGATCGAATCCCGGCCGGCCGGCTCCTCCGGTGCCTCGTCTCACCCAGACGTTCCTGGGAACATTGTGAGGTGATTTGTAAAAAGTAACGTGTGCCGCATGTGGCATCCCTATTGGGATGTCCTCCGTGGAAGGCGATGAGGTGATACACAGTGTATGTGATCCAGGAAAGAACAAAAGGAAATGCGCACTATATACAGTGCGGGTTTTACGAGTCACTGATAATCAAGGGTGATATATGCAAAGCGCTTCGAGCATGTCATCGACGCTGGAAAGCGTAATATAAGAACGAGGTATTAATGAGATATTATAAATAATGCAAAGTTGACCTCAGGTGACCTTGGCATAACTCTCATGTTTCCCGGGACCAACTACCCATCCAGCAATTTCTCTGGTGACCTTCGAATGAAATTTCTCTGGTTTCGCTTAGAGCACATAAATATATGAAACAACTGTTAAATCTAAATTCGACACTAAATTATTCGTTTTTCCCAATATTCATTTGTCAGTAAGGCCAGGGAGGGGATGAGCTCCCTTTCCTTCCGTTCGTACGCCACTGTTGAAGGAACATCATTACGGACAGCATACATACCATGACAGCAGTTCGCAATTATGGCGGATGCTCATGCATGTGCCTTTAACCCCCTGCCGGAATCATCGCTCGTTCATGAGCAACATGTGGCGTGCAACCGCCAAACATTCTTTGGTGATCAAGAAATTGGTTTTACCAAATAGTTATGCAGTACCAAGAACAGCCACTGGTTGGTAATGAATGATTTACGAGAGTCGTGGTAATTCTAACCAAGTGCGAGAAAATAATACATTTAGTAAGATTTCCATGTATTATATTAAGATATTAGAGCGGTTCCTTCGGTTTCGTTATCACAAATTGGGATTTGTTTATGTTAATATGTCTCGTGAAGCTGTTCGAAATATATACATGAGCTGAAATAGCCAATATAAATTATTTCTCCATCTTATCATTAAGTTCTTTCTCTTCTGACAAATACCAGTTTTGCACAAATGTCATCCTTATATTCAATCCGCATCCGTAACTCAGGACTCCTTGCTTGGGACCGTTCTGTGAAGTTGATGATGGACATATGATTATTCCATTTCTGCTCCCAATTTCTGTGATTGCCGATGACACTCGCGTCTGGGTGAATTTCGCTCAGAATGCCAGCCATGTCTCCATTCGAGTGTTCGCTTCCTTCCACGTTTGACCCACATCCCTCTACGTGTGGTCCCACAAATCTTAATCCTTCCACGCGCTGCTTGTTCGAATGGATGGATATAGTATTACATTCCTAGTCGTTCCCTTGCTCCAGGCAGGGTTAAAGTTTTAATTTACGTGTCAAACCACGATCCCGGCGCGCTCTGAGAGACATTGTTGCCAACATCCGTATTAAACCGAACCGCTGAATAGGTTACATGTTTGTGTATTTGTGAGAGGAATATTTATATATAATAGGAGAATAGGCTTATATTATATACCAAGTTACGCGCTGATCGGATATAAAAGGTCCACGATATTGCTCGATCTTGATATCGGCAACATCCCATCGATCATTCTGCTGTTGAATGACTGACGTTTCAAAGGATTCTGACTTGAAGGACCTAAATCGACGCATATTGCTTCATATCACGGGAAACGCTCGAACGATTCGCGACACGGATGTGCACGTTCTCATCATTCAATTGGTTATGATAGTTGCGTGATTTCTGAGAGGAATGTGATACCAGAGGCTTGTGGGAGATGACCTTGGAAAACTGCGATCTTATAATATTGTCAGAATATTCATGTTTGTTCTAATTTAGATTCCATATCGCCGTTGATACACAGTGGATATGGAGTGATTGAGTGATGGCTGTCTGTTTTGCATTTCATTGACTATATATCCTCCATTGCTGGGATTGTAAACTAGTTCGAGGAATAGAGTTAGCTTTATCGAATAGGGATCTCTCGTATGACAGGGCGCATCGTCCCCTTAAATGAGAACGTTAGAAACGCAGTATTCTGTTTGAACTAACATTGGGTATCTCATCGCTAAAGATAGATGGGAATTCTTTTCATTGGATAATAAGTCTGATAAAAGGATTGAAAGGATGTTGAATTGAGATGTACTCGCATGACACCATATCCGTAGCGAGGACGAATTCGGTATCATTTTACGATCATTCGTCAGAACATGATTTAGTTGGATGGTATGTCTAAGGCTGACCGGTATACCACAGTTCGTTCGCAGAGGGAGTCACTGCTCTTGCTCTTGATTTGTTTATCATCCGGCCATGTTTAACGATCATCGTCATAAAATATCCATTTAGGTGGTGGAAGGGTAGTAAAGTAGGGCCCATATATTCAGAGGGTGCCGGACTAGCCTCTTGGTGGAATTAGGTATAATTCTCGTCACCTCCATGAAGGATCCCCTTCCGTGAACTGTGGTCATTACACACCTCGATCATCAAAGAGCCACCAGTCACGCTCACCGCTGGATACCAATCAAAGCGATACTCGGAGCAATATTGCACTTATTAGAGAACACAGCCTGAGTTACCCACGAGGACAATGCGGGCCCTAGTTGGACCATAATGGGCGGGGTCGATATTCGAGCTGGGTAACAATGAAGTTGATAATTTGGTAGATTGAAGGGCCCAACCGGGACAATAGAGGAGAACGCCATTTAAGTGGACAATTGAGAGGGACTTCCTCATTATATATCCATCGGGAGATTTTTCATAGAAGTGACGTATCTTGTCCCATGAATAAGGAATGGGAACATAGAAGAATATCAAGTTTGTGAAGTGTAGGTTTCTGGAGAACACCGTGAACAGGTGGAATTTTCCTATATAGGACTTTCGCAATTCGCCTTCCGCGAAACAAATTTCGAATTTTCTTCATACGCCGTCACACGTTTTGACCTTAGAATCGTAGAAACTTAACAGTGTCACCGAAAAAACAATTTCCAAGAGGAGAGATCGTTAAAAGGAAATCATTTGAAATTGAATAATCTTTCGATTACATTTACTCTTTCATATTTTCGGACTAGTTGCTCGATCAAGGACCGAATGGATTGGTCGAAAGGATTCACGGGCCTCATTGTCTTTCTTGTGCTTCCCTCGAATATTATCGGTGTTTGGTGGTAAGTATTATTTAGGGCGGATGGTGTACCGTGTTCTGGTGAAGGGGTGGTACTGTAGTTGTCGTGGTGTTGTTGGTAATGCGTGCCTGCGACTGTGAGTCTATTGGGTCTAGCAATCGTTCGAACAATGTTGAAATCTATCATGTAGGCAGAAATATTTTTCAGTCACAATCAAATAAGACCTCAAAATGGTACCGCCTTTTCCGATTATTATGTGACTTGGAATTGTTAGTATTCGCTGTTTTTCGGACATACCTTAACAGTGGGCGTCAGTGCAAAGTTTTTTACTATTACCAACCAACAATCCAACATGATATACATTCAGCTCGAACAAGGAGTTTCGCAACCAGGCTGCTTAAACATTTCAACTCCTCCCACTTTCTCTTCATAATAAACACTTGTACTCGAGATACCGAAACCGAGATATCTATTTCAATATTCCGTAGATTGCCCCCGGGTCATTAGCAACAATTGGCTAAGTAGTTCAGATACCCCTCCTCCGCAGCCAAAATAAACCAACACTTCGTGATCCACAAATGTACCCCCGGGGGTTTTAGGGTTCCAATAATTCATTGAACAAACCATTGACTTATTCAACCAATCGTATATACAAAGAACTCACGTCCATCACAGACGAAACAAGCCGAGGGTTTTCACCCCGTCACGAATTCGTTGTAATTCAAATATGTTCAGCTTTCCAAAGTGTTTCTTATATCGGAATGTGGAAGGACAATAACCTACCGTAACATATCATAAACGGCGAAACCAATGCGAATGGTATGTTGATGTAGACTCGGTCACAAGACGTAAGAAAAGAGAGTCTAACGAGCTAAAGAATAGTACACGAATAATGAATGTTTGATGGATTGGGAAATTGAACTCTTCGTAGTACGAACGCAGCCGAATCGAATAAAATCAAATATTTGAGGAATTGCACGATTCTGAGCTGTTTCGAATAACACAAACAACACAATTTGCAGAATGCCTCCACGCCCACTGCTTCAAATTGCGTTACCATTCATTTTGTGCACATACACGCGAAGAACACCCTGGTCAATTTGACCAGGAATATGTCAATCCTGATTAAAAATCGATCGATCAATTTTCCACGGCGTATAGTATTTGCTCACCTGTATCGGGCTTGCCAATATGGTAGCAAAAACCCCACGGGAATTGTTAGGGGAACATACACTCACCGATAGCATATATTTTTGTCTTACGAGTTTAACATTCTGACAGAGGAAATTACTTTTATTTTATCATTCTGCATGGTAGCGTTCGAGAACATTCTTATGACCAATTTATTTTCAATTTCCACACGTTCGTGCAATATTTTCTCCAATTGAATAACATGTCGAATCGGGGATATGATGATGTGTTATATAGGAAATGTCATTATTATGACGACTGCGTGCAAAATCCGTCCACTTTATCACATGATCGTGCAATATTTTTTCTATCAAATAACATGTCGAATCGGGGATATGATGTATGTTATATGGGAAATATCATTATTATGACGACGGCGTGCAAAAATCAGTCTACTATTTATGGACAGTGGTTACTACATCCGACGATAATATGGTTTTGGGTGTGTAGCCGCCATCCTCTCCGCTGCCACAGCTGGAGACTATTTGAAACTTGGTACACATGTCCACCCTAGTGAAATCCCTAATGGGTTCGAAGATGAGCGTTGTTGCATCCTTGCTGCCCTCTTTTTTGTCAGGTTATGCTGAAATATGAAAATTTGTCCGATATTCATGAAACTTATTTTAGTGTGGACTATAGTTAGTCCTGAAAACTGACGGTCATTTCAAGGTCAACGAAGGTCAAACTAGCGTCATTTATGTGTTATTATATTCGAACGGACCTTGGTGGATGTGGACTATAGTTGGTGCTGAACATTATGAAAGTTTCCAACGTCATCAGAGGTCAAATTTACATGGTTTATGCTATTTTCCTAATCACTTATCAATATTCATGAATAATGTAGGGAACGTGAGCGGGTTTCCGCCTGCCCATTTCTGATCAGGTTATGGTATCATCATAACTATCTTCAATCCTAAATGTACTGACACATTCAATACCTTACTTTCCTTATGTTACATAGGGTTGTCGGCAGTCCGGTGACCTTTGACCGCAACTCCATCTGTCGAAGGTCGAAGAAAATCAAGGGGAACCCGAGTCAACGCGAAATCTGTCGAAAGGAGCCGGAGATAGCCGAAGCGGTGATCGGTGGCTCGGAGTTGGGACTGATTGAATGCCAGTACCAGCTCCGCTTCAGCAAATGGAACTGCTCGACTTATCAGAATTCCGTGGGAAGGGTTCTTAAAAGAGGTGAGTCTGAATATAATGAGCATAAACTCAAGTCAACTCTTCATCCTTGCTGAGAATCGTGTCGAACAGAGCTTGAATAGCACCGCTGTCCATAACCTCGTTCCGAAGTGTAGATAGCGACGGAGTGACTACAAGAAAATCCATTCATTCTCTAACATGACTGTGGCATTTCGAGAGGACGAAGGTTGGAAGATGCGAGGTCGAATTTCTCTCGAGGTTCGACCACGGTAACAACGTCCAGCTCGACTGACGAGACAAACGATCCCGAAAAACAAATCGATACCAAGTACACTGCACCTCAGCAGAGTTTGGACACCAAACCCCCGCCTGTCGCCACTGCGAGTACAGCCACCTCTTAGAAAACACCTGATGGGAATGCGGGAATCGAACCTGGAACCAGCTGGAATAATTGTATGATAAACCTGACTGATATCACTCCGCCTCTCTCCCGTTCTTAGTACCCATAGTCTCGTTCCCTGCCGAGGAAAAATCATGCAGGCCCGGCAGGAATCACCCACAAACTCTTGAATGTGATTCGCTGAAAGTGTTGATATATTCATCGCATAATTTGCGGGATGCACCATGTGTCACGTGATAACCACTCATTGCTACCACTGGGATTTTCCACTATTTACATACACGATCTCTGACGGTACGTGTCTTTACTGCCCAGTCGAGTTGATATACTGGCCGGAACATATAACACTACATCCAGTCCTCCTATATTTACGCCATATTTTCCTACGAGGGGTGAGACGGAGGCCTTGACATACCCGTGCTAATGATTTACAGAGTGGAGCGCTGTTACCAAACAAGATAGTGAAACATGATTGGCCATCTGCTAAATCGCACCACCCTCGATCATTTAAAATATGGCGGCCTCTGAGCCCCAAAATGTTGTCGACACTTTAGGCGGAATCGCGTGACGTCCTGTATACTTGATGGAACATTGACCCGGTAATAAGTTGCTACAGAAGTCCGTGCACTTCCTGGTTCCTTGCCTTGTATCTACGCTCGACGATGAAAAAGTGTAGTAACATGTTGGAACCTGTTGTTCTATGGCGTAGCCGATGTTACTAAAGGATACTCGGGCTGTGATGTTGCTTGTGAATACGATAGCTAAAAAACGCGAAACGGTTGTCGATGCGTGATAAATTGGGTTCGTGTTCCGGAATATATACCGGACGATTCCACTCTTGGTTGAGAGGTTACTGAAGACAACGGACAGGGTATGATGAGTAATAATAAACATTTTTATAACTTGAATTTTGAGAATGAACACAGCTTCGGAATTGCACATAGACGCAATAGATAGTTCTGGAGTTTGACACAGTGTTTAGCATATGAACATAAAGTAAGAATAATGTTTAGAGCAGTATACAATTTATTAACCACTGTCTGTGGAGTGTATGTAAATATAATTTTTCATTGCGTTAAAAAAAGGAATTCCTTCGGATTCTAAGCCTTTTTTGTTCTTTGTTGATTCCTTCTAGCAGATACAAGAGAAACTGCTTTAGTGAACGCCCTCACTGCGGCAGGAGCGACATACTCCCTGACCCAGGCATGTAGTATGGGTGACCTCAACCAGTGCGGCTGCGCAGAGAGCCCGCGGAACCGGAAGCGAAAGAAGACAGATGGCGGGAAAGAGACGACCTGGGAGTGGGGAGGATGCGGTGATGACATAGACTACGGATATATGAAGTCGAGGGAGTTCGTCGACCTTCAACACAGGAAGAGAAGTGACATCAGGACCCTCATAACGTTACACAATAATGAGGCAGGAAGGGCGGTGAGTTATTACACCCTGCGTGGGAAAATAAACCAACTCCAATCGGTAGCCTAATTAATGTTTTATTCTAATTATTTGGCATATTTATTTATTTTTCATAATGCTGGAATACATCACTATTTCTCCTGCGGTTTTGTTGTAATCGTTCTAACGATTCAATAAGGATAAGTTACATGAAATGTCATATCGTGATTGCGGCCCACTCATTACGTTCGAATCGTCTGCGTCCCTTAAACATTCAGTCTTTAATGTTGTGATAATAGAACATGAATACAAGTCAGCGGAATGCTATCTCCCCACATGATAGATCAACCACTACTCGTCAGAACACGCGGGTGTACTCTGGGTGTATCCGATGCCAGTGGCGATATGAGTAATGTGATAGGCGTGCCTAAGTACTCCTATAGTGTGCGCTTCCCATACGACCTCTATTAGCCTAACCACCCACGGGGCCTATCCTGGCCTAAATAACTCACTGGCGAGACGCGACGCCTACATAATTGATACACTTACAATTGTGATTTCGTTAGGCTAGGTTTACATTGGGTAAAGTGTCCTGTCACGCTGGAACGATTGAGTATGCAATGTAACAGATTAACAAACAAAAAAATGTCTGTATTGCCTCAATTTACCTATATACCGGTATCTGATACAAAATTTGGGATGCGTGACCAAGCAGTCAATAATCATTGTCTATAGAAGAAATTGCGTTGTCATATATAGAATGGGAATTAAAACCATACGTATCTGGATTGTTATTATACGTGCATAGCCTATGGGCAATAACGCCGTCAATTTAAACCTAAATTAAACAGTATGAAATATAGGCGTTAGGTAGTCTGGTAGTGACCTAATTATGACATATGACATATGAGCTTGCGAGACTGTGGCAGTCTCAGTATGGCCTACAACCAGAACGTTGCATCAAATAGTAAACGTGTTTGTAAGGTTTTGACCTGAAATTTGCTCACATTATGCCGTCACATTATGCGGATGATAAATTTGAATTGACTGAGTTTTATCGCTTGTTAGTCCCGTGACATCCTAGCAAAGGAACAAATCAAGATTAGCTTGGCGATTCACTTCACAGAATGCGTTTACAATATATCGTGTTGACAAGCTTTTATGAAGTGTGACTTCTTGAACCCTAGTTCAACATCATCTAACGGGCAATAGACCTATGTATCGCTCCCTGTATGGGTATATAGGCAGACACATTAACCCGGAAAAAATGACTATTAGGCTTGGGTTTCTTAGATATCGTGCTGACAATGAGTGCCATACATACGGGACACGTGGGGCACATAAAAAAAAACGTTTACGCGCGTTTGCGTTATTGCAATATTCCTACGGCAAGGAATCAAAACTCGGTATGGAATCAAAGAATCATCGTACATGAAAGCTACGGTACTAGTACTATGTAATCATCATGTAAACGACCGTCTTCCCACTTTTTATGACCTTTTCCGAGGCTCATAATTTTATTCAAACAGTGATAAATTTCTGGCGAGAAATCAAAACAAACTTCAGTATCTACATGGACACTTATATTTATTCGATTTCATCCTCAGAGGAAGGCTAAATACCGGGAAAGAACTCGGGGCAATAATTTTGCGGGGTGTTTGAGGCCCGTCGAGAGAGTCGGCCGTAAATAACTGCTCAGCCACTCGTTACAAACGTCCGAACACCCTCCTTCATTCTTGTAATTGTTGTGTCGAGGTGTCATAGCCTGGACGCCAGTCGTTTATCTTCGTTACTCGAGGAAGTTGAGAACGGCTGTGATATCAAGCTATTTGAGAGTGAGCATTTTCATGATCGCACCGACCGCAATTCACGCCGGTTTTGCGGAGTGATGTGATACACGATTATGGTAATTAGGGTGGGATAATTGTATTTTATTTGAAATCATTGAAGTGGCAACATAACCATATATTTTTTATCAAGAATAATGATAAGAATAATGTTGACAATGTCAACATGAATATGATATTTTCAGTCCACGTGTTCAGAGTAACAAAATGCTAATAGTGTTTTTCATTTGGAATAGGTGAAAATCAGAATAATTAGTGTATTTCTCATTCAAAGTAGTGAAAGTGACAACAGGGAATCGCAGGTAAAGGTGAGCTCCTTGATTTCGGGTATCTAGGCGAGGTCTTGGAAATTATGGGAGGTTGTTTCGAGTTTGTTAAAAACTTTGCTCGCTCCTCCAGGACCTGGGGGAGTGGTTAGGTCCTGAGGTTTACTGATCGTACGTGGATGAGGATGGGGACGTTGAATACGGCGGTCTCAACATCAGATTGGAATTGATAACATCCTGCCTCGATATCATTTGAGCACTAGTCGAACAGAGATGGCGAGTTATCGCCGGTACTTATTCACGGATGACACGGCCAGTGTTTATCGATGAGCTTCAGTGGCTTCCGGCACCTGTGCCATTCAGGAAAAGAATATACCGACGCTAGTGGCAGAATTACCAGTTTTCTCTCCAAGAAGGGGAACAAGACGCGCATGCATGTTCTCTAGAATCCTCCCTTCCCAAATATACAAAGATATAGGTCTACAAATTAGTCATTTCCCAATTTGGTCCCGACATTTATGATAGGCCTAACATGCAGTGTTAGCCGGGGGAAACAGGAAAAGAAAACAACGAGCGAAACCGCAGAGGCTCCAAAATATCAAATCTTGCTTCTGTTTTCTCGACGGCCCAGTTGGCGCTATTAGGAGCAGTTTATAGCCCAGAAGGTGGTCTATTATTAACGCAAAGAAAATTATGAGGGAGCCAATGTAACATTTTGTGAGTGGGACAATTAGGATAAACTCCGAATGTGCGCTCCTCCGCGTTTCGTGGGGGTTGCGTGAAAGCTGATCGTAGACAGACAGGTATCGCTCGTAGAAGTTACAGAAGGATCGCCCGTCGCGCGATGATTTAGCAGACGCCAAAAGCTACCGCGATCCCGTCCCATGTATCGGTTACCTGTCGTACGCTAATTTAATGACTCGGTGCTATCCTGTTACCGATCAGAGGGATACGATCGTAATGGGTCGGGACGGTTTCCGTCAATACGGCTCCGGTTCATCGCCATGTCCTGATTATGATTCTCTTGTCCAAACCCCGAACTACATTCGTGTACAGCTGTGAGCCTACGAGCCACTGCATGTCGACAAAATTTTGTCATGTCATGTTCGGGCAATCAAGTATACTTTTCCAAGACTTTTTATTGTTTCATAATTATGTATCCTGAGCCTGGGACGGGGGCAATTTGTCCCGGTCTAGATACCACGATTCGTTGTTGCATCACGATGGTCTTGTTTTGGTATCATTTGAAATCTTCATCAATTTATCCTAGCGTCTCGTCGGAATACATATTTGATCATCCGGATCCGGTCTTCCTTGGCTTTTTGAACGAAAAATTCACCGGGAGACGCATCACATTCGATGAACACGCCTGCAAATATACGGGCGCCGACATGACCACACACACACCATACACCAACACACACACACGCACGCACACGCACACACACACACACGCACACACACACACACACACGCACACACACACACACACAATGACACCGAGACACTCTGTCAACGTCTGCCAACAGACACGTATACGTTTTACATGATTACAGTAACCCTTGACTTGATGTTGTAGGCAGGCCTGATAGAGGAATTTCCAATAGTGATTGGCTGATATCTACGAAGTCTGACACTGACTATATCGAATTAGGTCTACATGAAACAAACACATGATTTAAAACAGCCGATTAATAAATACGTGCTGGGTGAACATTGACTACCTCAACCTTTTCAACCACAGTAACCCAGTAATACTCCCTATTTGTTCTAAGAGAGTAGTGAAGTATTATTTTACTCTAGACTAAGACAAGTCACACTCTCCGAACAATTCCAGGGAGCATATAAGCTCCATCAAAATTCCCCACAGGTTGTAATGCTTCATCTTCGTCTTCCTCATTTCCGGAGGCACTTCCCACCAAGTTCTGGAGTTGCAGGGTTGGGTTGCTCGTATGCTTACCTTGCTTCCTCCGCTGACACTCCAAGGTGCCAATGTCATTTATGGCGTTGTTCCCAGTCTTTCACTTCGCCTTCCAAATTCATATCTTCAATTATCGGCACATGTCCATGCCATCTAGAAATCGGAAGACATGGCAGTCTCTCTTGCAAGGTACCCTGTTCCTATCATCGAGTGGAACATTCTGATTTGGCAGTGAGTTTAATCTCAACTTTGACTATGATCATTGGTTGACGGGTCGAATCTATAGATACACAGTATGACAAAATAACACTTCTTTTCATTCCAGACCCAATACGGTATCGGATACGGTAACTGAAAGGGAAATGTAACATCTAATTAGCATTCGTATCAATTCAATACAGCAATATATAGCGGCACAGTGTACCGAATTACGAACTATTCTTTTGTAGCTTTAAAGATATTATTTTAATGAGGCTTATCCCAAAAGAATGTAAACATTCGCCCCAAGGTATCTGATACAAAATACTCCGTATATATCCCTGCCCTCCTGTAGATATCTTCTGTACTATGTTACCAAATTGATACACTTCTATTGGAGTTTATTCGAGGCGATATTCGACCTTGCCCAACCAGATAGCCTGCACTACCGTATAACATTCGCTGTGAGCAGACGAGATCCAGAATAATTGTCAAAAGTGCGTATTTCGCCACCAGCGGACCAGTGAAGATTAGTGTTAGTAAATAGGTATTCTGGATCCTGAACGTGAACACAATAATACATAAGTATATACATTTTTGAAGTGATCAGCACGTTGCCAAACGGGGTTGCCGGACAACCCCCACCCGAACAATTGCCACCCAATACATGCCTCTAACTGTAGACCCTAACACTTACCCTGACTCTTAAAAGCAATTCTTCTAGGATGATTTCATCAGTTCCTTCCCAACGTCATAGTAAATATTTATCAGAAAATATTCGAGCATAGCCTAGTATTGGTACATTTCATCCTTTGAACTGATGTGCGTGCCTTTATTGTGTAACAATATAGTATTGGACTGAGAACCCTTCATTTTTTCATTTTGACCTGATATAAAAAATAGTAAATCGTGATACTCGTGAGCATGTGATAATTAGGATATTTCTTGTACATCAGCAAGCAGGCGAACGTAAATGATACTTCTTGTTAGCTATATGACACTTCTTCCAAAGAGAATACGATGATACATAACTATGTACGTTACAGACTCACATGAATAGTAACGGGATAATAAACGAAATAATATCAAACAAACTCGGAATGAAATCTATGATGAAAAGCAGCAGCATAAAAAGAATACTCGATATTGCAAAAGAGGGGACGTAATTCCTCAATCGTCATGAATAAAAGTGCAAATATTGAGAATAACGAGATGGAAGGATTAGTGCGAGATTTACACTGACTGCAGTTGTTCGTATAAATATATATTGACCATCGAATCTATCTGCGTGTTACTTTCGAAACGTTATGTAATTTCGCCAAAATTTGATTATTTTCCTCCAGAAAACGAAATCATTGTCGAATTATGAGCGTGTCTGTCCCCTGTGATCGAGGCAATATATTATGTAGAACGATTTGAGCATGTCAGCGACTTAAAAAACAATATATGATCACAAGACATTATTAATATTTCCCACAGATCATCAAATTCAACATGTTCCGGGAGTGTAAGTGTCACGGTCTCTCCGGTTCCTGCGCCCTCCAGACATGCTGGAAGAAGATGCCCTCCTTCCGTAAGGTCGGGACCCTCCTCAAGCAGAGGTTTAACGGCGCCGCCAAGGTGATGGGCGGGAACACGGGAGAGGCGATCATCCCGGAAGACTCGACCGTCAAATCCCCGACAGTCGCTGATCTCGTTTACTCGACCGACTCCCCTGACTTCTGTCGGCCGAACCGTAAACTCGGGTCCCTAGGAACGCAGGGTCGTCTCTGTAATGGATCTGCCCTCGTGGGCGGATGCGACATCCTCTGTTGCGGGAGAGGGGCGACAACCTACGAGATCCAGAGATCTGAGCCGTGTCGGTGCCAGTTCCATTGGTGTTGTGACGTCGAGTGTGATACATGTAACAGGACTCTGGTCATACACGTCTGTAACGGCTACAATTATGGTCAAAGGAAATCGTGAAGGAAGATGGCTCGACTGAAGGAACGGGTGGATCTTTCGGCCGATAGAGCGCTTCTGACGTGGTCACTCAAGCGCTTCTTCAAGTCGGAGTTTTCCGTGTCTCCCGGCTGATTGGGCATTCTGGAGCGGTCACTCAAGCCGTGTCCTGAATGCGCTGATGGATGCCATGTTACGTTCAGATGCATACACAGTGCCTAATTGCATTCGACTCAGTCATCTCAGCATCTACAAATATTCCCCGACTGTTTCAAACTCGACTAATAGAAAAGTCGGTTGAACTCTAGAGATTGTGGGTCCGAATCTCTCTGAAACTTTGTACGTTATTAGCAGTGTTGTGGCACAAAGCATGTCTCCTTGATAATATCACGCTGCTCACATATAAGAGTATGTAAAGACGACGGGCTGTCCCATGGATGGTCTGGAGACATTCTATTTATTATATTTATATAAGTTTATCAGCTACATAATGACCACAGGGAGTTGGGTCGGTACTCGGTAGCCGTGCGCAACATATTTGTCCTGATACAAAATACCATTATACCACTGCCCGCAGAAAGATAATTTGATTCTTCAAACCAGAAACAAGCAATTCAACCAGTCAGATGTGCCATTGGTCAAGGCACCTAATCACTATCAGCTTCAACCTGGTGGAGCGTGGTGGCCTATTGATTATAGGCCGTCTGTCTTGTGATCACATTGAGTGGAAGGTGACTTGATGGTTGCCGTCTGTGTGTAATGACCACCCCTCTCGCCTGGACTACCTCATCCCACCTCCTCCGCATTGATGTCACGCTTCAGAGGCATTGCCTTGGTTCGTGACCAGGCAAGGGTTCGCAGCTGACAAGAGTGCTGTATTCAAATATGCACGCTTGTCGGCCTTTATGGGATCGGTACCCGTGTCCGACGAGTAAACCATGAAGGATTACACCAATATCAAAGCGGTAATGAAATAACAACGGTTTTGAGGTGTTATGAAAACTACAAATTAATGTTAGGACCCCTTCACCTATATACTATAGCTACATATTACTGAGTTGATAAATTCCACAATATTGACTGGAAATCTAGAATTAAAGGTCCAAACCTGTACGATGTTACGTTCCTGTTTCATTATACTGATTGCGCAGTAACGTGCATGTGACGTCGCGGTGTGATATCATTTGGAAAATCTTCTACGTAATTTGATGTTTTGGTTTAGGGTACATTCCGTTCCACACACGTTCTTCTTTGTTTTCATAACAAAAGTAACTACTGGTATACCATCTCAACAAACGGAGCTCGAAAAAGTTCCTCTCGCTGGAAGTGAAACGGTAAAACTTCCACCGTATGTAAATGTCTAGTGAAACGAGAAATATTTGCAGAGTTGTACTTTAATGGAAACAATATGACTGTATGCTCGAATGTTTCCCATGCTTTATGTGCCCATGGCACAAACTTAAAAGCTGGAAGTCTGTAAGTTTTACTGATGTGATTACTCTTCCATTGAGAATAAATACACTAAGCTTGATCCTTACATTGTCCTGCAAGTACAAAGCGACTTTTCGAGTCGGGCATGGGAATGCTGTCTGAGGCTAAAACGTTAATTTATAATGTTAGGAATATGGTGCCAAAAACTATTGTTTATAATTGTACAATGATAAATAGAATGGGCAATATGGCTTCCCTTCAATGGGAGGAGGATTCGTGGTTTCTCTGTACGATACGAAAGTGTATGATATGGGATTTTAAGGCAACCTATTTATCCTATCTATTCCTAATAATTACAACTTTAGCATTTTCAAACTTGAACACGCAAATATGTGGAAGGTATGCAATATACGCACATATTCGGTAACTAATAATAATTATGTACATAATATGCACAAGGAAGAGCAAAACTTGAATAAAGTTTACTACTATGTCAACCAATTAATTGGTTCCCCTGATTTTATTCCACAACGGTGGACTGTTCGATTCCTGGATCCCATGCAGGGCTGGTCAATTACTGGAGGTCGGATTAGCTCAGTCTGTAGATTTCGTGATCAGGAAGTTGCGAGTTCGAATCCTGGTCAGCTGGCTCCACCCAGGTGTTATTGGGAACCTTGTGCAGTTGTGAGGTGACTTGCAGATAGTAGCGTGCGCCCTATGTGACAGTTCTATTGAGACGTCCCCTGGAGGACGGGATGATGTGATATACTACAGTGTAAGTATGTATGTCGGGGAAAACATGAACAAATGTGCATTACATAGTGGAGATTGACCAGTCACTAATGACCAGGGGCAATATCTGTGAAGCCCTTTGAATTCGCTGAAAAGCATTGGTAGGGTTTGGGTTAGGGCTTCATAGGAACCGGATATTATTATTGATAGCTGTTATAGGTGCCCACCCACACCCATCTACAATACACGCGAGGTTCCTATAATAATCGCCGGTGATTAGCGCTCTCGATCATATGACGTCACCAGCGTCGCGCGTGACCGATTTTCAAAAACATGCATGCGGGATGCGGTATTTTTAACAGAGCACGAACCAAGAGAATTTGAAAGTAGACTGGCCGACCGGGAATGTGGTTACAAATTTGACATTTGAGGATAAATAATCTATGGGTTATTAAAGATCTCCGATGAATTTCCATAACTCAAATGCCAATGTTCGTGTAGGTTAACTGATGCCAATTTCGAATTTAGTGACTGTTAATGCGTGTAAGGAGCAACAGACCTCTTTCGTGTCTCACACGACGCTCGAAACTGGAGTAGTTGCCTGAGAGTTGCGCCAAGTGGTTACGGGAGCACCAGGGCATGACATTTTATTTTGAATGTTCAGCTATAGGAGCGCTCTCAAGCAAGAGACTGGTCATTGAGGCGCAGGATCCTTGCTTGACTAATCCCACCGGGTCGCTATAGGGTTAGTCTATAGGCATGTTGTCGTGTCCCCGCACAGGGAACCCCAATGGAAATGTCATTCCATGGCCAATGTGTACAGTTGTAAATTTGAATAGACCATCGGCCAGGTATTAATAACCCTATACTGGTCAA
>JAUOBX010295387.1:0-11209 GCA_032360705.1 Eupentacta quinquesemita
CCCCTCCATAGTCTCGAGGCATCTATATCTGAGGTGTCAGGTATAGGTAAGGCGATCCCTAACGTTACTGATGAATTCTAATTCCCTCAGTTCATTAGCGATGCTTTCTCCCATTCCACGCCATCCTCTATCAAAAGTGAACCCCCTTGCTGCAAATTATTCATCCAGATCGGAAAGGTAATCTGGCCACCGGATATCACCGAGCTCCCACGATGACTTTCGGAGGTAACTTCTCGTGAACGGGAGGATGCGTCTGTGAAAATTTCACAGCGGTGCTGTCAAAGTACTGTGGCTAAGGTTATGGTCGGATGACTTAACCATGGCGAATTAAGCCCGGTATTACGTAATAGATAAACAAGGAGAAGCAATATGTCAAGTGTTATACATATAGGGAAGTGCAGGGTTCATTTAAGGGGCTATAGGTACTGCGAAGCAGTTAAACATTTTATATTTCTGATATCAACTGTTGTTCACCAAACTCGGTAAATGATATGTTACACCTGCAATTTTACAGAAGGTTGACAAAGTATACTGTCGCTAGTATTCTCCCGGACGAGTCAACTGTGGCGAATAAGGCCCAGTATTACGTTAATAGATGAAGGACAAGTAATATGTCCAGTGTTCTATAGAGTAGTGTGATGCCTCTATATTGCAGGGCAAGTATCTCAGAAATATTACTGATATCAACCATTGGTCACATGACTTGGAAAATCATATACTACACCTGCAACTTAACATCAGTGCTCTTATATTAGGTACTGACGCTAACGTACTGGTCGGATGACTTAACTATGGCCTAATCAACTATGACCTTTGACATAGATCATTAGCATACCTCGTATAATTCAACCGTGAACAGGCATATTGTGTCGTTTAGAAAAAGATCAAGTGCCAAATAACCGATTTTCTGCAAAAATGGAAAAAAGATACATGTCAAAATCCCGAACTAAAAATGTTGGCTTGTCGAGTTATAAAGCTTGGCTTGTAAGATGTTATCTTGATCGATGACAATAATATGGAGGAAGCATCAAAGATGAAGCTGTTCACTCACATTCCAGTTATCTGATACAGGGTTTAATTGTCAGTGTATGTTCTGTATGCATCCATTATATTAAATGTTATTCCCCTGTCATTCCCCCAAAGGCACAATATCAAATTATTTGCATTGAACACAAACCATTGCTGGAAATTGGCATGCCAATTAGCTTGGAATCCAGGATACCTAAGTTAACAGAATTGCAACATACTAGAATAGAACCTTCATTTGAACCCAATAGTTCGCACAGAACGCCACACTGGATATCCAAAGTAACTTCTCTGCTACATGAAAGCCTGCTGCTGTTTTTTTACACTGCTTGCGAAAGCAGATAGACAAAATTGTAAGTTAATTTCACATGATACTACGTAGTCCAGTCCTATAAGTTGATACTTATTGCGACACACTATATACCCAGTACAGAATGGCACACATGATTTTTCAAAATAACTTTCCTGCTACACAAATGTCTGCATGCCGCTATTTTCTACCACTGTTTGCGAGAGCAACAAAGATGCGGAGAAAGCGTTATGGGGTTATATTCATCAGCACACCATTTAATCTCCCAGTCGATTCCATCCATGAATAATTTTTCAACATTTCCTCCAGCCTTCTCATCCCCCCTCGAGTGCCCGTTTGCGTTTAACGATTAAATTTACGGCCGCCAATTGGGAGCGCAATTACCGCTTATCGTTCCTGGGAGAATTACGGGGAGAGGAACAACACTGAGGTATCATTAAATAATAATTAGCTCTCCGTGATAGACGGCCAGAATGGGATATCAGGAGCAATCAGCGAGCATCTTGGTAAATACGGCCATGCCAAAGAGGGACAATATTATTACAGCCAGCTTCAGGTCTTGGTGCAGCTAATATGAAAATCTTCCCATGTAGTTAGGCCATGTTATGCAACAGGAACTAGGTGGTAGCATATAGAGCACAAAAAATGGTTTGATGTATGCAATAATTTGAAGTGTACAATTTCACAGTTTTATTAGCATTTATAGCGATTCAAAACAACTTTCACTTTTACACAGGATTGAAATGAGATGAGATTATATTATCTCTAACAAGTCATGGTGGTTTTAATATACCCAGTGACGATAAGTATATGTGTTGATTTGTTTTCTATTCCTGAACACTCTGCCGCTGTGCGCAATGTGCTTTGTTAAATATTAACTGGATTGAAGAATGGGCACATTTCTTGCTTCATGCCCCAACACGCAAAATAGCAAGGGCAAGACAATAACACACTCAGTGACCTACCAAATTTGTCCATGTCTCTGGTCAATTAAGTGAAAATATCATCATCGCACTTCTCGGAGAATTCCTTTTTTCTCATTGAAACCGTCTATTTCATTGCAAAAAATACTATCTAGAGTATACGGAAGTAAACGAGTTCATTCATAAGGTTAATTCGCCTGTATACGCTATGAGTTAACAGTTGTGTGGGTTCCAACTTCACCCCAATACCCAGAAACCACAGAGGTCACAGCCAGTGACTCCGTTACTTCGAGCAAGGTATGAGACTCTGCGGTCTTCGCTAATGAGGTTCGAGTATGATAACAATCATTGACAAAATTCTGTAAACAACCCAAATGGCGTAGGCTAAGTTTTGGATCAATCAAACAAAGCATCAGAGAGTTATTGCGCTAAACCCCTTACGCCGAAATCCCTAAACGCCTAACCCCCAAACCGTATTTTCCCTAAAAGCTTCACGAATCGCAGGAATATACACCAATTTCTTGCGTCAGGCACCAATTAGTAAAATAGCAAGGGCAAGACCATAACAAGCTCAGTGACTTACAAATTGTGTCCATCGTCTCTGGTCAAATCAACGGTCCTCAATTTCCCTACATCTGGAAGAGTAGTTTCTATGATTTAATGGGACATGCATGGGACAAAATTCTGTCATGATAAATATAATGGCCTAATAGGCTAAGTCAATTCACATGAACTCAGCATTCGGTTATGTGATGACCAATTTGCCTGGAAGAATCTTGTAATGGGTGAACTTCAAATTACACAGACATCCTAATAGGGCTACTATTAACATACAATTTTCACACAATGGCTTGGGGAGCCTATGACACTTTCTATGATTTAGGACACACATATGGAAGGTTCCTTGTAGGCTGATTTAGCAGCTATTTCCAATTGTTTACATATTTTCCTGTTATTGACCAGCAGCTTCTCGTTGGTCAATGATAACCCAATAACTGATGAACACCAGAGACTGTGATGAGTTTTCAAGCAGACGGGCAATGGACTGTCCACCTTGGTGGTACTAAAAAATACTTACTGCTCATTTTGAATGCGAGACCCATAACATGGTTTGAACCGTCACCACGTTTCTTTGGATTTTTTTCATCAAATATGAGAGATCGAATATAGCCTATATATTTTGCACAGGCAATAGAGTTGTTGCCTTTCTAAAATGCTAGGTGGGCTGGGGCAATTGCCCGTCTAATATAACAGTCCCAGCTGATGACCCAGATTTAATCAACAATCAAGTTTGGCCAATCACATTCATATACCAAAGACAAAACCTTGGTAATATATTACTCTTTTACCCTGATCGTAGGCTACTTCAAATGGCCATAGCTCATCTGACACGATGCGTGTACTTGAACAAACTAAAACAAGTCATCACTGCCACACCAGATTCACAGCATCCTCGTGACACACAGACCTCCATGCTTTTCTCATTGCCCTAACAGCAAATCATTTCCTGACAAAATTGTATCAGTTGCCAATATTTTCATTTTCTTCATTCACACTGTTGTACCAGATTATTTTCCAATAACTTCGGCTAACGATAATGGCAAGTGTAATCATGGACTAATATGAGGATTAATATGAGACAATCAGTGATGTGAGGTCATACATTTCTCCCAGATATCCCATGGTTGGGACTATATGCATCTGGGGTGAGCTCAGTTTATGAAATGTTTCGATACTTCATGCCCTAGTATGGAATCACAATGATGTGAGGAATGGGTCACAGAATTGGGAGCTAAGTGAGCAGGCAAGAATTAGGCCAAGTATGATAGTACATTGACCTATTTGTGACCATGCACTGTTTTTATACATGAAATCCTAAATGAGAAAGCCTCAAGTTTTGTGATCTCTTGCCTGAAATGGTTCTACAAAAGACTTCACATATGAGTTGATAATATATATATAGGCTCTACATAATCTGTAATGACACATTGCATTCAGCCACACCCCTCAACAATTTGATAGCATAGTGACCAGTAGTACTACCAACGCATTCCCCCAAGAAACTTCGTCAAAAATCAATCATGTTGTTGTCAAGAATTTAGACTGTGTGACTTGGCTCCCATGCACTAAAAACAGTAGGGACCATCCACTCATTTATCATAGGACATCATACCTCCCCCACTTCCACGACAAAAATCAATCATGCTGTTGTCAAGATTTTTAGACTTTGTGACTTGGCTTTTATGCACTAAAAACAGTAGGGACCAACCACTCATTTATCATGGGACATCATACCTCCCCCCACTTCAACTTGGCTAAGCCTGCATACGAAGACTAGGAAAACGTACTACAGAGGGGCGTTTATCAGAGTAAATACCTTAGGTGAGTGGAAAGAGAGTGGTGTATCAACATAGAAATTACTGCCATAACTCATCGGGAATTATATAATCTCACCCAATCCTCGACTATGTTATTGTCTCCAGGTGTGGGGGATTTATCAATGACGTATTGTTGTTGAAAGAATTTGCCATTTTCTTCATGGAAGTTACGAAAGATTGTCCTGCCCCCGAATGAACAATTCATCTTTATTGCTGTCTAAACTGTTTGTGCATACCGGTCCCAACGTGACATTCAACATTAATCATTAGCTTAACATCGTATTTAATGCAGCTGTGAACAGGCAATACCATGCATACCAGTGCTGTAGTCGAGTCCTCTCAATCCGAGTCCGAGTCCAAGTCCTTGACATCCGAGTCCGAGACAGAGTCCTAAGCTTCCGAACCCGAGTCACAGTGTCTGAGTCCAAGTCCGAGTCCTCGAGTCCTTATGCAAATGTCAATAGCAATGTTTATAACCACACATCTACATTACTGAGGTTCTAAGGAATGCTTCTGCGTTGCTTCATACCAATTGTCAAGCGCCTTCAAACTTCTAACATGTCGTGAAATGAGTTCTTAGTATATTCTTAGAATACATGTAGGCCTGAAGGTACTACTTCTCCATTTACCACCTTATATATACAATATAAATACTTTGGAGAGCAATACAAATGGGATGGGATGCGAAGAAGAGACAAGTACCTTACAGACTGAATGATCCTCATATCCCATCGTTGAAATGCGGTGGTAATCAAACTGCACGAAACCTAACTACTACTTATATGAACATGTGTATCACACGATCTGTGCTGTCACAAAAAGGATATACCACTGTATGTAGACTGGTTCAATTGAGTTTCAGTGAGTTGACTTCAATGTTACGTGACTGCTAAGGGTGAAATGAACAACTAATTTAGGTGAAATTTCATATTGTTCTTGTCATTTGAAGAGCTCGGACAAATTGTGAAGGACTCGGAAAGGACTCGGGTCATTCGGGCCGAGTCCGAGTAAGAGTCATTGATCTCCGAGTCCGAGTCCTTCGGGAAAAGAGTCCGAGTCCGGTCTCGAGTCTTCCAGCACTGATGCATACAAACTTCAACCCAGCTGAATAATAATATTTCATATTTATAGTGCCCAATTATAGGCTTCTATTTGACGATCAGTACACATACGGTATACAATATAATTCTGGTGATAATCGATAGATGCATGTCATATACATATAGCCACCCGCTGGAGCCATGGAAGAAGAATTCATCAAGCATTCTGTCTGCAATGACTGATAACAAATTTAACATATTATCAGTCTGACCATGCAATGAGTCAGCCCAGGTTATCAATACTTACTCATAGCGGCTGAACCTAATCGAACGTTACGGGAGAACTGCCATAACTTGTAGGAAATAATATAATGTTACTCAATCTTGGACTAGGTTAAGTCAATTTGACATCGATCAGTGATGGAGTCGAGTCCCACCAATCCGAGTCCGAGACCGAGTCCCTAGCATCCGAGTCCGAGACAACTGCTCCGTGCCCCAAAGGAACCGCAAATATGTAGGATTGCCCCGCCGAACCTTCGAGACACTGGTGATTAGTTGTGTGCGAGACTTTATTCGGGAAGGACAGTGATGATTTACTTTCAAATATTGGGTGGATGTCTCAGCCAGTACTAACATGGCCATGTTAGTAGGAAATATGTGTTCCGCTGTTTTCTAACATGATGGTTTATAATAAAAAAATCTTTAATAACCAACATCTAACTTATCACTTTGTATGAGTATCATTCATTCTGCAATTTCCGTATCTTTGTACCCCTTCCAGAATAGCTGGTTTGAGCTATAGATGAAGGCAATGACACCCAAGTCCCCAGGACACTCCATGGCTCCTCCCAGCAACATTACAGACCAAATTAGCAAGCGCAACTTGACATTCCAACGTTCTGTTGCACTTACAGTGTGATCCAAGGCAAATGCACAGACCAGACAGTTATCACTGTTCATGTGCTACAGTCAATTCGACTGGATATGCTGATCCTAAAATGGGACGTTACAGGAATCTGTTCCAAGATAGCCATGAAATCGAAAAGATGTCAGTTCAAAAGCACTATAATATTAGACCTACTGTCACTGTACATACATTTATTCTGTCTGAGTATGCAAATTGAAGATGTGATCTCCTCCTTGTGAAACGGCTAGATCAACATGTCTCCTGCTTTTCAGTTGCCGCAAATGCAAAGAACTATACTGCAGAAAGTAGTTCGCAACTAAGACGTGAAAATGTCTTTAATTTAATCAATAAATCAAGTAAAGTTTATTTCTAATCACTATAATGGGATGGCTGATTGGCGAAAAAGCTGAAGTCACACAACAGTCATAACAAACTAGTACAGTTCCTTCGAGATGTGAAATGTGACGAAACAAAATATTCCCCAATTCAGATTTAGGGCTCGAATACAACCAGTTAAATATTTTTTTCCAGTTGGTTCCCATAAAAAGGAGGTCATTTCAAGGTCACTAAAGTCTAAATTTGCATAGGTAGTCTCCCACTGATCTCTCACCCAAGCTGTGGCCCAGTGGTTGCGATCAAGTCTTGCAATCATGAGGTCGTGGGAATGGTGGGATCGATTGTGGGGCGTGGTAGCCCAGTCGGCTTATACGTCGAGCTAGTAATCAAGAGATTACGGGTTCGAGCCCGCGTAGTACCCTTGAACAAGGTGCTTTATCCCGATTGTTCACAATGAGGGCTCCTATGGAAAGCAGTGCTTCGGCACTGAATTAGGACTACCCTCGTGAAACATGACAATACAAGAAACCCCGCTCGGTACAGTAACATTGTCGTCCAGTTTTCTGGGGTTCAGTGATGTGTTTGTGAACTCTCAATCATGGACGTTAACTTGTGTGTGAGTTTGCACGAAACTGACCCCTGGACTGCCAGCTTGGCGCCTACTATACCCAATAGGGAGTTCGTCGAGTTCACGCAAGGGAGGATCAATGAAAACTAACAAACACTCAACTGTGGGAACATTAAATGTTGGCAACTGTTGAAGGGTAATACCTGTCAATTGTTGTCTAGTGTTAGTTTGTGAAGTGGTTGAGAGGCCCGTTTCAGGCATTTTCAGTGATATATCAAGTGCTGTGTGATCACCATAGCAACAAGTTGACAGTTGACACATAGTATACAACTAGTCAGTGTCTTCGAGCTCAGACAACAATATGTACCTTACAAACCTAAATCCAAGCAACCAATTTAACACGCATTCAATAAATAATGAGCCGACCAATATCCATATCAAGCGATATTTACAACAGAGGTTCCACAGTCTGATAAGGATATTCAGTTGGGAATTTCACGGATATCAACAGAAAGGGGCCTACAGGAAGATACTGACCACCCCTCAAAATATTCTCCATAATTTTAGAAACTGATATCTTAGACTGAATCATGGCTCTCTCTGAGAGATATTGGTCAGAACAAATGTTTTTCAATGAAAGGAAGGAGAATAGTTACAGTTACTGTACATAGTAGAACCCACCTACTCACTCTTGGGAGCACATGCCTGGAAGGCCCCTGAATGCATCCATCCAGCCACTGCTTCCAGTTACCGGCCTGAACCGGACCCCCTAGGTCCCTGAGGTACCCACAACAGCTGCGTCAATCATGCTGCTGCAACCCAAGGAAGCCCAGAGAAGAGAGGTCGGCAGTCAAGAATATACAGTCCACAACTAATCCAATCGGCTCTGGGTCAACCCATAGTGAGCATCCATGCTTCACTAGAGTAAACCAGGAACGAGAGCACAATTGAGCTATAGACCCCAAATTAGGTTCCTCTGTTCAGATATTGTGACCGCCACACAGTTGCCAAAGTGACCCTATGACTATGTATGCTAGCCCAAGGCATCTGCATCCATGAGCGGCGATTTGGTCGGAATATTGTGGTGACATGGGCTATCTTTCAAGCCCTTTCGAAGTGAATGTTCACTCGTATGGAGTGATTGGTTCACTCTTATGTTTTAAGAGTGTACTTTTTCTCTCTGGCTGGAGTGACTCCCTTATTCCACCGAATTTCAACTTTGTAGACATTTGCAATGTGTAGTTATAATGTGCAGAAGGATTTCAAACGTTGAACCCTAGTGACCTCAGACGACCTACGATGAACTAGTGACCTTCGACTTCAATGGAAAACAGAAGTATTTTCTGCCAAGTATGGGTACCATCTAGGCCGATCAAAGTTGTCCTTGTCAAGTGACAGTGTTGATCTCAGTTTCATGCAGCCACTCTCGCAAATCCCCCCGTCTATAGTTGCGTACATCTTACTAAAACAAATCCTAATAGAAGTGAACACAAATGTTCGGCATTTACTGGTTCTTAAACTAGCTTCCGGCAAAGCTAAACTTGTCTCGACTCTTGACGGTTTATTCATTGGTGAAAGTCTCACTATGGCGATTTGTTCCTAATTATTGAATAAAAACTCCAATTTTTCAAACTGGGGACTTTGATTACCATACTTTAATTGCATCCTGAGTAACATCTCCGAGACCATTTTACTGTGGTGTCTGTGCACGCTGACTATATATATATATCGAATATCTATTATTCCAAATTGACAAAATATACTCACTGAGGTGAAATGTGTCATGATGGCAAAGCATAATTGGAAAGCATTTGAATAGAACATTAGTGGGAAAATTATACAGTTAACGGAATGACAGTCAAAACAAGACGTCACTGCAGGGTATATGCAGACATTGTATCCAAAAGATGTTATGCTTTCAATGTTAATGAGCTGGGTAACCGGATGACAACAAACATGATTTGTCATTTTGTTGCACTGTCCTCGTCAAAATTCTATCAATTTATGGACTGAATAACTATGGTCATGTTCTAACATAAAAGTATAGATGCCTGATCAGTTGCAATGCTTCTTGACCTGGTGTTGGGCTGAGGGAGCGGGGGTGTCCCATGTATTTTCGGCGAAGATGGTAGGCATAGTGGCTATGGGGCGCGTGCGAAATTCATGTCATGGTGTCCCATGTATTTTCGGCGAAGCTGGTATAGGCATACAGGCTATGGGGCGCGTGCGAAATTCATTTCATAGGGGCAGATTCAGCCGCCGCTAACACTAACTCTATGTAAGGCTATGACTGACGAATAGTAAATTCAACATATATCTCTTGAACTTGTGAGTATATTCTTGAATGTCCAGAACGAAATATAATGAATTGGTGGCAATCCATCCACAAATGAGTAGCTTATGGTGATTTTTCTGGTTTGCATCATTGACTGCTTACACAAATGAATTTCGCACGCGCCCTTTAGGCTAAGGGATGAATGTGACAGAGATCTAACCTACTTCGGTGTTGGGAGGCAAAACTTTCGAAGGCTTTATGCATTAGATTTAACCTTGTCTATTCCAATCAATGCTATAGTTATACGAACCAGTAGCCTAAAATAATTAGGCTTCAAAGTTTAGGAATAAGTAACCTACATAGGCCCAGGACTTGTTAGGGCCCAGTTGTACTAAATTTGGAACATGCGGCTCTCAATTTGTTTTCGTTTCCCTCGTCACAATTTAATGAAGTGTGAATTTATTATTGAGCACACAATCATCTGATTTTATTTGGTTTCACTTAGTAGTAGTAGAAGTAGCGTATTACTTATTAGTATCATTGAATTTCAGGCATAATGATAGTATTACCAATATTAGGCCAAAGGCCTAGTATATAGGTCCCTAGCTAGCTAACTTGGCCATGGGTTGATATTAATTAGGGCCTAGGACTGGCCAGTAAGTTTACCACATGTTGATTGAGGTGTATATATAATTATAACGTCTCACCTGAGCAAGCGAACGTCTCCGGTTCTCATCTTGAAAAGTGTTATCTACATTAGAAAGTGTTCCTGATCGAGATCTACTCGTGCCTGCAACTGCTGAAATCATTGTTCTGTCTTTGTCACAACTTGCTCATACCACTGCTTGCAAACTGAAAGCTATCATTGGGCTCTGAATGTATTGGTCAGGCATAATCACATGGTTCCAATACATCAAGTCCCATTGCACTGTGTAGGTCTGGATGCCTATCAAATCAGTATGTCCATCTGTCTCTCCTCTCTCTCTCTCTCTTTCACCGACTCGGAGTAAAACACCACTGATGAAGGGTTTGCAGGTTAAAACATCGATTTCAAATTATCCGCTGGTCTGCTGACATCTCACTTCACAGGATGATCGGATAATATCGCTGACTACCGAGCTGAACTGAATCTACCGGCGCATGCAATCACGCTCATTGATGTTCTATAAAACAGCCAATAACCAGATTGCGGTGAATGTACCGGATTACATTCAACCAAGAGTCCGTTGAACTCGTCGACAGCAGGCCTATCGCTACATGGGTACAATCCAACACTAACACTTACAGTCACAGCTTTTTCTACGGTGGCCGACAGGTACGGTGTGGTTATGAGTGACTGGCGTGATTTTATGTGTCGAGTTATCTGCCTAGTTAGCTGGCCTTGTTATGTGAGTGTCATGTTTGGTGACCATTTGACTGACCAGTTAGGTGCCCATTTAACTGGTG